>JANHGB010020159.1:0-21652 GCA_026283785.1 Coracopsis vasa
GGGAATCAGAAAAAGTCATCTAGGTTTGTAGGTAAAGCTTTTGCCTGTACTTTCAGGATAATGCCAATCCTCCTCGGGGCTTGTTCTGTACCTCCAGCAAACCTCCCCAGGGTCCCCCCTCTGCAGCACTGGGCTGGTGGCTGCTGTGAGCTCTGCCTCCAACAGAACCCGAGGACCCTGGGCTGATGCGCAGAGAGAGGAAGAAGCCTTGCATATGCAGCAAGTGATTCAATTCCTCTTCAGTTCTTCAGCATGCTCTTCCTCTGCCGCTGGTCATGGGTGTTTCAGGTTATACTGTTCTCCAGAGCCCTTGCATAGACTGATCAGTTCTTCATGCAAGCCTGATTCATCCTCTATGTGATCTGGGCCACACCACAGATGCTCTTCTTGATGTCACCTTCTATATCTCAATATGGACAGCACGATTCATGAGCTTCCCTAATGTCTGTTGATGGTTTCATGGTCAGAATACCATTTTTTTTCTTATTGGATCTCTCCCAAGAGTGATGTCAGTGAGCTGCTCAAGGAATTTGTTTAAGAGCTTCAAGTTAGGTACCCTTTTGTATTTCTCATATAAGGATTTTGTCTCAAGGACGTACGTAGCTCCTTGTACTACTCAGGTCTTTATCGCTACTCTGCCTTGGTGGATTGGAGCAAATGATTCTTAGGGCTTTGGGAGTCTTTGATTGATGTATTTCCTGAGGCAATTAGGCATTGTTTTGAAAAATGCATTTGGCAGCCAACCAGGATTCATTTTCAAGCACTATGTTGCCTGTAATTTTCATTTCTTGCTATCAAGCCTAGATTTCAGATGCTAAGCTTTTTCTTTGCCTCTTTGTTTTCTTTTCATGCCTTATTACTGTGTCAGTAATGCAAATAGGATTGTCCAAACTATTAAAACTACTCATTTTATAGATTACTATTAATAAAGTGGTGTATTCCAAAGCTGACTTGAAGGATCACTCACTAAACCCAGATGAATTTAGCACAGCACAATGCTGTTGCTCACTGCTCATCTCCAGCACCTACTCTGTTCTTAAAAAGGGGCAGGGGAAAAATTCCTTTAATTGCTTTTGTTCTTTTATCCCCTTTCGTGTTCTCCAGCATCATGATGCTGGACTTAACGTTGTTTTTCCATGCAATACCTCTCACATGACATCTCCCAGTACACTGCTGGAATTCAGGTACCCTGGGATTGCTGCAAGGTGGGTTAGACACCACCAATATGGTGCAGTACAAGTTACCTCACAAAAACAGAGATTCAAAGGCCAGCTGAGCACCTTTATTGAACATAGGCAGGGGCCAATAATCAAATACATGTGGAGGAGTCATAGCATCTGTCACACGCTGTTCCATAGGTGAGTTGCAATGACGTGTTGTAAGTCACTTCCTCACAGAAAACTGTGAGCTTCTCCTGGAAGTAGCTCCCCAGCCAACACATAATCTTGCCTTTCGGAAACAAGGATCATCTCCAGAAGTGTCAGAACACAGTGGATACACTGGCTCTAAATCCTGTTAAAAAAAATAACATACGATAGTTGATGTGCAGCAGTCCAGATGCTCACCGTTCCTAATAACCTCAAATAGGGTGCAATGCTGAGTCTCTACAGCTCCTTCATGCCCCATCACTGGAGGAAGAGTTGTGGTCTGCCCATGGCTTGCTTTGAGGTTCTCTCTCTGTAATGTAAATCAAGAAGCATCTGGCTGAAGTTACAGCAAAGAAGCGACTTGGGACATCAGGGAACATCATTCCGAACTTGGAACATCAGGGAACATTGTTCCCTGATGATGATATTGGCACTGGGGAAGGCTAAAGAAGGAGTTGGAGGTACTGCCATGGAAAGTGTGGGCTGGCTTGTTCCATGGTCTCTGTCCTTGGGCTGGAAATCCCTCCCAGCATTAAGAGGAATCTGACATTCTCCTTCTCTTGCACTGGTGGGAGGAAAGCCTCCACTAATGTTCCCTTTTCCATCTGCAGCTTTGATACCAGGTTTAGCCTCACTCCTAAGCCATCATGTCACTTAGCTAATCATGTTAATTAAGAACAGAAAACTAATCTGCCAGTGCACCTACACCCAAGGCTCCTTCTGTTACTTTAAGAGTGAGCTTTGACCTGGCTTAATGCCCCCTCCTAACGCTTCCTTGGGTTCCAATCAAAGACTCCTTTCAGTACCACAAATGAAGAGGCAAATACGCTTTGGAAGGCAAGAGTAACAAACTGAATGCTTTGCTTCACCCAACAGATGCCAGCTGAGACCTTCCCAAGTGACTGTTGCTGCTGGTAGGTAGTGGTCAGCAGCACTGCGGGGGTACCAGCACTGTTCATTGCTGTCACCCTTACTGGTCTGAAAGAGGCCAGCATGGTGTCGGTGGGACATCCCACCCTACAGCTGCCCAGTTCTTGTAGGAGTGTTAACTGTGTAAGGTAGTTAAGTTGTCTGCTGGTGGATGTTTGAAATGTACATGGCAGTTGTATCCTCTGCATCATAAAAACATTTAAATGGCCCAAACCTCCCTCTTTGGTTCTTAATCTGCCTATAAGTACTTGGAGATACTAAGAAGAACCTAGGGGTGTAAATGTTATCTTCTCTCAGCTGATCTCTGCTGGGTGGCACCGGTGGTCTGTGTACCAAAAAATGACACACTGATTTTTACTTTTTCTTTTTTCCTTATTTACTGACATGTGAGTACATCAGGAGCAGAGAAATGAGGCTTTTGCTGCTGTCATAACCTTCCTGTGGAGTCAGCAGTCAGTGCATAGCATCCCTCCCAATACCCATCCCAGTACATCACCAGTGTCCTGCAAGCGCAGGGGGCACAGAAAGAGAAGAAAGGAAAGATACTGTAATGTTTTCAGAACTGATTATCTGAAGTGGCCAGGAAAACTGATTAAGCAAAATGGTCACGTGCAGTGTTCTCTTGTTTCTTAGCAAAGGTGGTACGGATTGGCTGGGTGCTGAACAGAATGACACATATCATCTGGGCACAAAAGGCTGCTGGTGCCACAAAGCCACTTGTCATGTCGCACTTCAGCGCGCTGTAAGCTTTTATATGTGAATGCAGACTGTCTGCTTGAAAACAAAATGCAAGCTCAAGGGCTGTGTGACAAGTCAGTGTGGATATGGCCCTTGCTGCCAGGAGGATGATCCAAAAACTAGACTTTGCATAGAGTCGCTAAGCTGGAACTCTGCTCTTTGTTTCAACACCAGTTTCTGTTTTGTGTCTGTTACCTATAGTGCTTCAGCTCCCGCATTGCTCGTGTAACACTTACATTGCTCCCCTTGCTGTGCTGGGTGTTTACCAGGATATTCCCTCAGCTGCCTTGAGTGTGGTGTTTTGAACTCCTGTCAAATCCCAAATATTGGTGAGCAGGGAAATGTGGAATTTGGCTTCATGCACAAATGTGTACATGTAGTACAAAGTTAGTGTGGGCTGTCAGAGAAGTGGGAATGACCTTCCACATTCTGCCCAGCATGCCATCCCAAACAAATGGGCCTTCCTGCTGCTGCAAGCCCGGAACCCAGAGCTACCACGTGCTGCAAAATACACTCCGAAAGTGCCTTTTTAATGCTACAGTTATCACTTTGAAGGCGTTTCTTGAGTTGAGGGTGTGTTTTTGCTCTTCTGTTTAGAAGCTTAGAAGTTATACCGATAACAAACTTGCAAGCTTGTAAGTTCCCTATTGTCCAGTACAAAAGGAACGTGGCAAAGATTTGCAACCTGCCAAGGAGGCAAAATAAAATTCATGTGACGGGTGAGAGCCCCAGGCCAGGAGCCAAGCAGCCAGTATTTTCCACTAATTACCAACAAAATGCTCTGTGTGTGCTGGCCAAGATCCCAGCAAAAGCAATAAAAGTGTGTGTTTTGGCGTGAGGTCAGTCCCGGGTGAAGCACACCAACAAATCCAAGTGTGTCATGTGCCGGAACAGGAATTCGTCCCTGGGAGCTAATGGACAGCATGGGTTAGAGGATGGTGTTTCCTGCTTTAAAACACTGTAATGGCTCAGATAGCACAGTGAGGCAAACGTTGACTTTTTAAAGGCAACCACTGCACCCCTAGGTGAGAGGGATGCTTTGCAGAGATCTCTGTTAAGTGCTCTCTTGGGTCACTGAGGGCATGGGGAGGGAAGGCAGTGAGTGTGAAAGGACCACGTGCTCTGCCACTCGGCTTATCTGCAGAATTAACAAGACAGTAAACTTGCTTCTGCATGTTTACCCACCCAATACTAGCAATGAGAGAACGTGCACCTTGCAGCCAGGCATCCCGGGGCTCTTGCAGGGTTGTAGAGGTGTTCTCAGGATCACCAAAGTTTATCCCAGTTGCACTTACTGCAGGTGTGATGCGGGATGGTTTAGCCCACCTGTCTCTTGACATGGGCACTCCACAGCAAGCAAATGATGTTTGGATGGAGCCAGGGCTATGTGGAGAATGTGCTGTGGGGTGGTCCATGTTCCAGGAGTTAATTGCTTTTGTATTTGGGGGTGATATTGCAAAAGGATTGTAGTCAATTACATCCTCATAGGTCAGCAATCAGAGAAGAGCCTGTGTCAGCTAAGAGCTAAAACACAATTTTCATCATCTGTTTTCTTTCCCCCTGTGAAATGGGTAAGAGAAGCAGCTAACCAGGGCAGCAGCTTCAAAGCATTAAAACATACTTCCCAAATTGCCAGCTCATCTTTCCACTAGCTGTATAATGGAGCTCCTCTTAACATGTCTTCAGGACAACTCAGAATACTGGCCAAAATGTGCTAGACCTCAGAGGAGCTGAACAAGCAGCTTGACATTGTATAAAGCTAAACTGGAACAGTCTGCACGGCAGTTAGTCCAATGGGGAATCACCTACATTTAAAACCAGACATGTGTATTTGAACACGTAACTGTGTGCATCCAGAGATACACTTCAGGCTGAACGCTGTCTGTGGCTCCACTCCTGAAAGTCAGTGTATGAAATGGGGTATGAGTATGATGTGATATCATAGGCATGCATTGCAGGAAGCCAGGCAGTGCCAAGCTCTACTTTCTGCACTGGTAGTAACTCAACTATGTACCCACAAAAGCAAATCAGCGTCAGAATATGTACCCAAAATGTAATATGGTTATACAGTGCCATCTCTAGAGGCAGACACTCCCAGGAGACCACTTGGGTGCCCACCACTGTTTAAACATTGCCTCGATGTCTCCACTGTCAGGATGTGGCAGAGCTGCCAGTGCCCACCTGGATCCCAGCTGTGACACCCAGGCCACCCTCTCTGCCAGACTTTTGTGCTTTGTGGAGTTTTTCTGCATCTGCAGAGAGAAAGCTGATGCCTGGTGGCTGCAGGCTGTGTTCAGAGCAAGTAGTTGTGCTCTGTACTAGGCTGAGTGCGTTTTCCAGCTGGTGACTTGTGCTGCTGGGGAAGGGCAGTCACCTAGCTGCATCCAAGAGTGAATGGGACTTCCCTGGTCATAGAAGCAGAGTATCTGAGGAGTCCCGATCTGCAGACAAGTCTTCATGAGCAGATGGATCAGCAGAGCTCTTCCTTTGCTGTCCTCGCCATTCTAGCACGGCTCACACAAGCTGCTGTGCTGAAAGAGTGTCCTGCAGGAGCAGGGAAGAGCAAACCTCGCATCTAAAGGACTTGTCCTCTTTTGTTGTCTTGTTTGGCTCTCCAGCATGACTCACCTGGGTCCCAGAGATAAGCCTCAGTACTCAGGTAGAAGCCCTAAAAGCAACTCTCTCAGGGATGATCGCTGGAGTTGAGTTTACTACTGCTTTACACAGCTCTAGGACTGGGTTCCTGGAATTTCCATGACAGAACGGCAGTGTGACGCTGCAGCCTTCTTACTGATTCCTCTGACGCTGGTCAGCTTGTGCCTGTCATCTCACCCGATGGTGTTTTCATTTACTGCTGATCTCCATTCTCACTGCTGCACCCGCCTCGCTCAAGCTGGGTACATGAGTCTCAGTTGCCAATGTCATTTTTGTGTGAGCAGCATGACCATGAGGATGATGCCTGTTTAAAGGGGAGCAGCGTTTCTCCTCACCTGCAGTGCGTTAATACTCGTGCCACTCATCTAAGTGTGTATTTTGTGATTGCTGTTTCTCTATTTGGCTGTGGACCTTTTCCTTGCTCTTTCTTTCCAGACTCAAGTCCTTTTCTCAGAAGCATTCTTCGATTAGATAAATGCACACCATGTCTGTGCTAGAATATGTAAGCTCCGTAAGTGCAGAGGTCAAGATCACCACTTTTAAGGGAGCTTTTGGTATTTTCAATTCCTTTGGCCTGTGTAATAGAAAACAAAGAAAAGAGATGCTGAAAACAAGTTTTCTACAGACACCCGTGAGGATAAAATGCATTTGATGATGGCTGAGGTGCATTTCAGTACAGAAAACTGCAAGTTAATTTCTTTACTTGTGGAATTCAATCCTATCTGCTGATATATAGTGATGTGTGTATTAATGCTTAACATGTTCTTATGAGCACTGGAATAAAGCAGGGGGAGTACAGCCCATTAGCATCTCAAGACCAGCATTAATTCCTTGAATGCATTTCTTGAAAGCATTTACTCCCCCTGTTTTGCCCTTGCGAGGGATTGCTCGCGGTCGTTCTCCCAGAAATGCCCGTCCTGTGCCCACCGCATCTTTTTTGGCCATCTGTTGCCATCTGGTGGCAACAGCGCTGAGCGGCCAGGCTCATGTGAGATGGCTTCCAGTGGGAAATGCGTGCCATACTGTCTATAACTAGGGGCAATCTGGTAGCAAACACATGGCAAATTCACAAATTACTTGTCTAACCATCTGCCTTCTCTTATCCAGTGCTGCCATAATCTACTGTCACCAACAGTGCCATTTTTCTGATACCAAAATGCATTAAAAAATGCATGTGCAGCATTGGGAAGCTAAAAAACCCTAAATGAACACTGTTCATTTCTCAGCTTTTGTGCCCTTAATGTCCCTGATGCAGGATCTATGTTTTCTCTAATATTCTTATTAACTTCACCTCTGCTTCCCCATGGAGGTCCTACCGCCATGGGAGCCTCCTGCGTCTGCTCTTTCTAGTTGGGCCTTGCATTTATGCATGCAATTCTGTGACAAAGATTTTGGTGAAAATCTTGCATTCCTCACTGTGGCAAAAGCACCTGTAACGTGGCTCTATGGTATCTATGATGTGCCAAGGAGACCTGCAGTAGCACTTGTTCATGGCTGGCTTCCTTCAGGCTGCAGCGAGCAGAAGCCTTGGCAGCACTTGTTCCTGGGACGTGAGTGGAAGAAGTGATTCCCAAAATGCAGCAAGAGGTGAGTTCTGCTTCTTTCCAAACAGTATGAATGAGACTGGCCTGCCGTAAGCATGGTGGGTAGTGAGTTTGCCTGAGGTCAGAGGGGTCTCATAAACAAAGCCAGAAACCTTGTTGTTGAGATGGATGTGAAAAGGGTTTTTCTGTGTGGGAATAAAATATTCATCAAGAAAAACCTCTGAACACTCTGAAGTTAAAAAGCCACCCTTCGCAATGGATCAAATTCAGGCCCTCGGTACAGCTCGTCCCCTCCCCTTGCATTTTCACCTCTGTCATGACAGGTCACATTCCTCTGTTAACAACAGGCAGCATTCACTTCTCTGTCTGTATTTAACCACAGGAGCTTGGGTTGCCTCAATTTTGGGGGGAGGAAACAGTCCTGTTTCTCTGCCAGTGAATGTTCCTTGCAGCCAGGCTGTCGTTCCCCAAAGGCCTTCTCCAAATACCTCTTCGAGCATGAGCTCTGACTCCCAGCCAGTAAGCGGTAGCTGGCTCCCAGGTTGGAAGGCTGTGCTTAGCTCAGCTGCAGGAGAAATAACCCATTGCTAAGGCTGCAGACTTCCTGGGGCTTCTACATTTTCTGGATCCTGATGATTCCTAGCAGATAGACCTTTTTTTGGGGGGGACAGAAACTTATGTTACCCAAGGGCTATAATTTGCCAAAGAGTGTGGTAACACTCTCCTCCATCTGTTTCCATGCAAACCTGTCTGCCTTGGGTGGGCAGGAATGCTTTGAGAGACCACGAGAGGATCTGGAGTGACATCGTCAACATACCCGCAATGCTTCCATGCAATTGTATCTCCGCTGGTCACAGCAGCTGCCCAGCATGGGATAAAGGTTGGAAGCAGCCAGTCACTTGTTTGAAATAAGATAGCTGCAACAATGGGAGCTGTTGGCCAAGGCACAGGCCAGGAACAAGGCCGGAGTTATGTAAATGGAGAGATTTTACTGGAGGATAGATGTCAATGCCGAGGCTGGATGCTGAGTTAATGAAGGGGGCAAGTGAGGGGGACTGATTTAAAAATAGCTAACTAAATAATACAGGCATCCAGCATGAAACACCAAAGCAGCTGGCAGACAGGGCAGAGGGTAGCCAGAAGAAATAGAAAGTATGTCTGGTGTCACCCAGAGGCAAAACTAAGGAAGGTTTTTGTGAGGAATGTTTTCTGGAAAGGAAATTCGGAGCAGTGTGTGAGAATGGTCATGGCAGGTCACCTAGTGCCATGTCCAGGGAAAAGTACAAGAACAGCTTAAGCATTAGTATTTTCCCAGGACACCAGCCCAAGGCTCCTGGGACTTGTGACTCTGGGACTTCCGTGACAGACTTCTTGGAGGGATTTTTATTTAATACCATGAAATTAATTTATCAGACCAATGTTTCTGAACACACACAAACACACACACGCGCGCACGCACACTTCTGGCAACCAAGCGCTCCCGTGGCACCAAGTTCTACTGCAGCCATACTGTGTGATGGAGTGTCCTGGTTAACCCTGCCAACTCTTCAGTTTCCCTCAGTGCCCTCTACCTTTTCGCACTGGGACAGTGAATGAATCCAAATCTGCCTTCTCCAGACTATTTGGTATTTTACAGACCCTGGCAAAGCTCTTTCTCTGGCTTCTCATCCAGGCTGAAGGTTCACACTATCAGTTCCAGGTACGGAAGCTGGTTTGTATCATGGATATCACTGTCACTTTCTTCTGGGCCTTTTCCAAGTCTCTTTTTGAAACCAGAGGACCAGAACTGCAAAGAGCACTCAGGACACGATCAATTTATGTTTGCTTCATCTCTCCTGGAAACTGGTGGACTTGCTTTTCTCATGCTGCTGAGCACTTCACACAACGATCTGCCTCAATATTTTGTTCCTGTATGATATTGGTGAGCTCAGAGGAGGTCATTTTGTGTGTATGTGTGTGTGTGTATATATATAAAATTCTTCACAGTTGGTTGTTTTCTTTGCCTGAATAACTGAATGTTACTATGAAACACATTAATTTTTCACTCCTTTTCCAGGTGATTTATGCAATAATCAATAAAAATAACAACAATGAGCGAACACTCGCATGTCTTGCAGGAATCCATTGGATCTGCCATGCTATAGAAACTAATCATGTTCCTACCATTTGCCTATCACAGCTCAGTAAGTCTGTAGGTATCTATGGGAGGGATTTCCTCCTTTCTTCAGGTTACTTAGGTTAGTTAACAGCTGCCAAGGGGGGAACTCTATCGAGTACCTTCTGAAAATCCCAGTAGGTTCAAGGAGATCGATCTCCCTTGAACATAGTTCTTCACTTCCTCAGCATTTCTCTTCCATCTGTGAAGCAAAGGGAGCAGCCTCACCCCAGTGCACAGTCTGTACGCTGGTGAGGGTGCATCCGAAATAAATGACTGTGCTCTGTTTTCCTCCAGAGAAACAAAATCCCAAATCCGGGAAGTTGCTGTGGTCACAAAGGATGGGTCTGCAGCCTGGGACGCTTCTGAGTTCTCACCAAGATATTCAGTTACTCTACAGATAATGCTTTCTTTTCTTTATAGGCTGATATCGTCACTTATGAAAATGACCTTTTGTAAACTCCAGGAGATGCTTGCCTGCTGACACATTGTTCTCCTGTTTCCAGCCCAGTGGCGCAGTGGCTCTCAGCTGTCATTCCCAAAAACAGGTGCTGTAAATCAATACCTTGGTGGCTATATTTCGCCAGCACCCTGGTGGGAGGCAGCACAGCCCTTCCCCAAAGAGACCTCAAAGGCGCTTTGTGTGTGCATCTGTCTGTGTGACTGCAGCAAGCGGATGATGAAGGTCCATTGCATACTCCTCCTCATCTCTGCAGGTAAAGGTGTTCTAGCTATTGCTTTGAACAGGGGCCAGCTTCTTCCTGAGCGTGCAGGACCATCCATCAGTATGGGTGAATGTGTGTTCTGGGAGCAGCCTGTCCTGCTGACAAGGTTTTATGATCACACCAAATTGTTTAAAGCAGGACTTTGGAGTGCACTGGTAACAGCTCAGGTATTTGTAATTTCAGATACCAGATATTTTGAAGTGAGAATTTTTTGTGTTTAATTGTATTTCTGCTGTCTTTCTGCCGTGCTCTCATGCACTCTAGTGCTACATGTATTCCAAAATATGTGGAAAGCTCCAATAAACATGGCTTGAAATATAAAAGTTCATTACAAGAAGTTTCATTAAGCTGTGGAACCACTGACAAGGAAGTAGAATTGATTTGCAGCTGTATGTGTTGTAGAGGGATAAGTCTTTTTAATCGGTCCTCTGAAAAAATGAGTATTTTGTGATCCTAAAAACTTTTCACTAAATTCAGTATATAAATTCCTACCAAGCCACACCAGAAGGTATCAATGTGAAAGATTTTATTGGGTTAATATAGTATAGCCAAGAGTTTGACTTAGATATGACACATTAATCATAACATAGAAGTGGAAAGATGACTCCTGCCCACCCCAGCACTGCTTCCCGGCAGGGGAAGCAAGCAGTGCTTGTCTGTGGCAGACTGCTTTTCTCAGTGGCACCCAAGTATTTTAATGCCATCTCATGGCAAGACAAGGCCAAGGAGGAATGCTTGGCATGGCAGCTCAAGTATATGAAAGGAGCTGATGAAAAGCCAGTTAGGAAACAAGGGGAAATCCTGGCTTAGCTTGGAGTCAGCAGCAAAGTTCTTGTTGACTTCAATGGCCCAGGATTCAGACTGAGAGAGGGGAAGGCAAGGCTTGAATCTGCCAAAAATGCTTGCGATGGGGTTCAGCTGGCCTGTTCCTTCTCACTGCCTTAAAGAGGGGGTGCATACAAAAACATCCCCAAGCCTCCCTTCCATTTGATTTACTCCCCTCTAACAGCAAAGCAGCTACAGTCTGAGCACATGATGTGCCTGCTTGTTCTGCAGCAGGCTTTCTGGGGTTCGTCTGTGTTTCTGTGAGGTGGGGATCTGAGCCCTCACCCCTTGGGAGCACAACGCACATGGAACAAAGCTGCTGCCTGCCATTTTCACTCGTGATGCTCTCACAAGGGCTCTTCTCTGTAGCACTGCCGAGTCACGCTGAGCAGTCTGTGGGCAGAGATCTCCAAGGACAGGCTGAAACCTTCCCCAAGGAGAGGGAAATATGAGAGCACATTGTGAATGGTTTCCTTCTCTCTCACCACAAGTACAACCTGAGCAACTCTAGTCAATGAGAGGAGCTCTTCCTCTGCTTAAACTTCAGCCACAAGGAGTCTGGATGGTGCTTTCACCTCAGCGTCTTCTTGTGCTTGGGCCTGTCCTTTAATGTTACTGTTACAGGCAAGTCTGTGGAATTGAAGATGAAGAAGACGACATTAGAAATCCCTGATTATGGGTATTCTCTGTGCTTAACAGTCCGCAAGTACTGTATATAAGCACAGTTGCGGGCTGGGAGAGCCTGGGGGAAATTCCTAATGCTCAATCTGATGTCCACAGTCATGGCTATTTGTTTTTGTTCATCTCCTGGCTGGAGACTGTTGTTGCCTTGTTCCTAAACTGACCTCCAGATTAGATAGGAACTTACCCCTGCTGACAGTATTCGCAATGCACGTAACGCACACCTGAAATGAGGAGTCCCGCAGGACTCCACCAGCCACCTGCTGTTGATGCCATTTCCTTCATGCCCATCTTGGTCTGATGTTGCTGTAGGCTGTTCTCTGTCCCATCTCACTGATGCCACCCCTGCTGTTGTGCAGCTGGGCTGGCCCTGTGCTATGAAGATGAGACTCGCCTCGTCGAGGACTTGTTCAAGGACTACAACAAGGTGGTGAGACCAGTGGAGGACCATCGGGATGCTGTCGTCGTCACTGTCGGGCTGCAGCTCATTCAGCTTATTAGCGTGGTACAGTATGAACCGCTGGCTTATTAACCGTGATAGTGCCAAATGGTGTCATTTTTCTAAGGGAACAGTTTTTCTCCTGTAATCCTGATGTTTGCTGCTACTGCTTTGTCTTCCTTTTTTTTTTTCAAGGATGAAGTAAATCAGATAGTGACAACCAATGTGCGCCTGAAACAGGTAACTATAAATAGTGCCAACCATTTAACCCATTTCAAATGAACGCACGGGACACAGCCAGAAAGTAACTATTAACTGCTGTGTTGGACAGGTGGTCAGCTAGCAGATAATATCTTCTTTCTGGAGTCTCAAGAACAAAGTACACTAGACCCTAAAGACTCTTAAGAAAAGCATTTTGTATTGTATTTCTAACAGTACACTTCTGGTATATTTATCTTTTATATGTGTATATTAAAGTTTTTAGAAGCTTTTTAAACCTAAGTTTAGGTTGATATAAAAACTTAGCTGGGGATCCCAACGGCATATGTTTATGCTTACCTGCATATCCCAAAGCAAGGGAGATGCTTGTTTCCAGGCAGTACCCACACTGCCCCCAGAAGTGCTGGAAGAGGCTCTCAGTGGCTGAACTGCTCCCTCTTTAGCAATGGACAGATGTCAACCTCAAGTGGAACCCGGATGACTACGGCGGTGTGAAAAAGATCCGCATCCCCTCAGACGATATCTGGCGGCCAGACCTTGTGCTTTACAACAAGTAAGGGGGCTGGCTGCCTGGGGAGGGAGGGCACCGCTGCCCCATGGGCCGCTTTCCCACAGCTTCTGGGCCCTGGGTACCATCCTTCAGACCAAGCTCCTGCAGCAGCAGGCGTGATGATAACTGGGGAACCAGTTGATCTGCGGTCAGAGAACTCCTTTGGTGACCATGCTAATTAAGCTGCCCATATTGCTGTTAATGTCCTTGCTCCTTTTGCAGTGCAGATGGTGATTTTGCCATTGTCAAATACACCAAAGTCCTCCTGGAGCACACAGGCCTGATCACCTGGACACCACCAGCTATTTTCAAAAGTTACTGTGAAATTATAGTCACGTACTTCCCATTTGACCAGCAGAACTGCAGTATGAAGTTGGGAACTTGGACGTATGATGGTACAGTGGTTGTTATTAACCCGGTAAGCAAGGAGCTCGTAATGGGGAAAAGCAGTAAAATGTTGGATGTGTTTTTAGAGAAATCTCAGATTTGGAATGGGATATAACTTTGTTTTGACTGAAAATCAAGCAGGCACTACCTGTAAATTATAAAAGCCCTATTGGTAGACCTAGCACAAGATTTCCTTGTTTAGCTTCTAAAATTCTGCATTTGCATAGTTCCTGTGCCCTAACAGTCTCCTACCTGTCTATGCTTTGACATTTTTGGGAGAGAGTGGTGGGGTGCTTTTTCTCTGCTCATGACTTTGCATTTCCAAGGACTTTTTGCCTGTTCCCTCAGGTATGTCTCCGATCTGTAAATATTTAATCAGCCTTTCTCTTTAGTCAACTACCCCTAACTGTTTCTGTAAAATATTTAGTTGAATGCTGTGCAGAGGATGACATTCTAAAGCAAAATAGCAAAGACGAGTTGTTTGCTCACAAAAATGCAGGAAGTACCTGAGTTATTGGGAGCCCTGTCACTAAGGGACTGCTGAGTTCCGAGTTTGTTCAGAGCATCTAACGTTTAGAATCTGTAATTCTTTTGCTGTCAGGAGAGTGATCGCCCAGATCTGAGTAACTTCATGGAGAGTGGGGAGTGGGTGATGAAGGACTACCGCGGCTGGAAGCACTGGGTTTACTACGCTTGCTGCCCTGACACCCCCTACCTGGATATCACCTATCACTTCCTCATGCAGCGCCTGCCTCTCTACTTCATTGTGAATGTCATTATTCCCTGTCTGCTCTTCTCCTTTTTAACTGGGTTTGTTTTCTACCTACCCACGGATTCAGGTACGTAAATTTATTCGTTCTGCTGCCATAAAAATTGCTCTTCTAACAAGTTTCTGAGAAATTCTCGGTATTTGAAATCACCAAACAACTCAAAGGGCAGCACTTACTGAAACTGGACATTTCAGCTCAAAATAATTGTTCTAAACATTCTGCAAATAAAGGATAAGTGCTGAAAGCTGAAGCTTTTGGTATAAATAAGTTGGGCTGTTTCTCACAGAAATCACTGATTAACTATCCAGTTAACTTCTGCACAACAAAGACTTAGCTAGTTGATTTTTATGGCTTGCATAGGTAGGCAGTTAGTGTGTTAGTGTATCACACAGTAAGTAAGCACAAAGGGGTGACTGAGGCCCTTTTGCATTGTGTTAGAGGAGAGAACTTATCTGTTCACACACGTTACCTCATGTACAAAGAGTATCTTGGCCTATTCAATCTCATTTGTCACTGCTGAGCAGCTCTTGCTCCCTTCAGCCATTTCCTCTGCTTCAGTGATTTGACCATGTGTCAGCTTTTCATATTGCTTAATTTAATTAAGCCCCTTCTATGAAATACTTGATGGTTGGGGTTTGGGTTTGGGTTTGGTTTTTTCCAGTGGAAAACCTTCTATAAAGTTGTAACTGGATAGAAAAGCAAGATGTTAATCATGTTTTGCGGTTCATTTCTGACATCCTACGTACAGGAAGATCTCAAATAGAGACTGACCTCTGGTGTCAGATGTGATTTTTTTCTGCCCGCTTAGCCCAGCATGAGCCTGCCAGAGAGCAAAGCTGGTGAGCCCCGAGGGGGCTGTGGAATGAGCACTAATCAGGTGCATACGTTTCATCATTCAAAAGGCACAGCCCATGAAGTGCTCCTGGCACTTTCCATATCCATCACCCATATCTCAGCCCAGCCATACCTGGTGATTCCCACCTTAATGCTGGAGCTGATGCTATGTTAGGCACTCAGGTTTGCTCAACCTAGTTACTGCTTTGGATGCTGAGGGAGATGATAGCAGTCACGTGTACTTGAGTGAATAGTGATCCTATCTCCTCAAATAAATACTGTCTGTACTGAATGATAACAGCAGCAATGGTATTTTCTTTTTCTTTTTTCTTTTTTTCCCATGGCAGGTGAGAAAATGACTCTCAGCATCTCTGTCCTGCTGTCTTTGACCGTGTTCCTTCTGGTCATAGTGGAGCTGATTCCCTCCACCTCCAGTGCAGTGCCTCTGATAGGCAAATACATGCTGTTTACAATGGTGTTTGTCATCGCTTCAATCATCATCACGGTCATCGTCATCAACACCCACCACCGCTCCCCAAGCACTCACACCATGCCACACTGGGTCAGGAAGGTGAGCTCCATGGCTTTGCATGTTTCCTGGTTTCCACTGAGCACTCCATATTTTATTGGCAGGTTTTCTAATAAAAGTCAACAAGAATTGGGGAAGTAAATGCATCACGTTAAGTCTCTGTGGGCACAAGAGCCAGTGTTTACTACTTAGCTGTGCATAAAGTCAGCAAGGCTGCTAAAGTGCTCCTTTAAGTAACAAAACTTTCCACTGGGGTAGTCTTGCAGGGAACAGATGAGGCAAAACACAGGCAGCTGAAGGTACAGTGAAAAGAAAATGTCCAGCTGGACTCAGATTACATTTCCTGGCCTAATTCTTCATCTGACTGCAAAGCACTGCTGCCTGCCAGTGGCCAAGTTTGCCAGCCCGTGTGAGCACAGAGCACAAAGGCCATCGGGGATATCTGTGTTCAGCAGGCAGTTTTGCATTGCAAAAGACAGTTTAGCAAAAGCTATGGTCTTCTCTGTGTTTTCCAGTAAATGCAGTTGCTCTGTAGTCCTTGGGAAGCAAGGAGATCCTTGCACAGTAGTCTAAATGGTAACCACAAGACGTAATGACAGACATCCAATTTTTTCTACAAGTTCTTTGCCAGGGAGACAGTACCCAAGAGGAGCCATTCAGTCATTCTTGACTTTTTTTAAGCCTGCCTGGATTCATACTAAACCGTAACATGAGCAGGAGACTGTTCTCTGTATTTGTAATTATACTTCTAAGGATACCGCTTACATCAGATTCACTCTGCAGCACAAACAAGCCCTGCAGAAGGGAGATTTCAATAGGCAAACACTCCATGTGCTTAAAAATGCTCTGGCAGCAAGCCTGTTACTCCAAAGGAAATTATTGTAAACCTTGTGTGCATTTGTAATAGCAAAGTCAAACGTAAGTAGCCAAAAGAGATCCTTTGTAGTCCGTTCTTCAAGCCAAATTCATAAACAATATGTTCCAAATTAGACAAGATTGATAGAGCTCTGTCGGCTTGCACTAGCTGAGGCTCTGCTCCAGGGCATTGCACACCCCTCCATGGGTAGATGTTGGCTATATGGCAGAGGAAAATGGTTTCCAAAAAGCATGTGACAGGCCTGCAGGTGACTCCATCTGCCCTAGGACATAAGGCTGACAAAAGCCTCAGTGAGACTGAGGCACGGGCTATGACATACTCTGAGAGAAGATCTGTAGCTGATCCAGTGTGGGAAGCATTTGGCACCAGAGAGGCTTGCCTTTGCTCAGTACACAGCTGCATCTGTAACACAGCCCCACAGACCAACAACTGTCGTCTTCTTTCTCCCTCTTTGCTTTCAGATCTTTATTGACACAATCCCAAACATCATGTTTTTCTCTACAATGAAACGACCATCCAGGGATAAACAAGACAAAAACATTTTTGCAGAAGATATTGATATTTCAGAGATCTCTGGGAAGCCGGGTTCTGTGCCTGTCAACTTCTACTCCCCGCTTACCAAAAATCCAGATGTGAAAAATGCTATAGAGGGAATCAAATACATTGCGGAAACAATGAAATCGGACCAAGAAGCCAGTAATGTAAGGCATTCTTTGTGCATGAGTCATTTCTTGCTTTCAAACTGCTACATCTTTTTTGTTGTTGTTGTTGTTGGGGTTTGTTGTTTTTTCTTTTTTTGGCAAAATATCCCTGCCTCACAAAAACACTCCCAGCCCTGGTTTGTGTTTAGCTGGGGACAGTGTTCTCCCCTTGATGCAGTTAACAAGGAGCGACAGAGAATTTTCACAGATGGCAGCTGAACCTTGGCCCTCCCAAAAAGAGGAAAAGATAAAAAAGTGTGAGTGCTAAAGTTTCCTAGCTGTGGTATGCGAAGCTGTGGAGATGGAGTGTCTGTGAGAGCAAAGCAGTTTCAAGAACTGTAAGCAAGTTCCAAACCACATTCCTCCTGTCTCCCACTCAGGCATCTTCGCCTGCAGTAAGCAAGCTCCTGTCACTTGTGACAGCCAGGAAGCAAGCTGAACTCTGAAAAGCTGGTCGTTTTACCTGAGAAGTGTTAAACGTAACTTACAGATTAGAATTCCAGTTTTGAGGAGGTTTTGGGTTGTTCCTGAATGCTACAAGTAGTCCCTGCGAGTGAAGCACGTCATGAGCTACTCAGATTACTGACTTTTTCCACATTGCAAGCCAAAGAATAAATGTGTGTGGAGTCACATATGGCAGTGTTCCCCAGGAAAACCTAGCTCTGCTGCCCTCTAACACGTTCAATGGGATTAACCCCCTCTTTTATCTCAGTTATCACAGCTCACACAGCTTTTGGACAGGTAATTCAGTCCTGGTACTTCACCTTTCTAAATGATCATAGCCCTTTGCTGTTGAGCTGGAAGATAGCCTGAAGATGGGGAGAAAGTTCTCCAGGACAGTGATTTGGCCTGTGCTCTTGCAAAGGATGCGCCTCCTTCCCACGGACAGGATTTACACCATGGTGTTTTTTCCTGTGACCAAATTCCTGAAGCATGTGGAATGGCTTTGGCTGTAGTCTCATGTTCCCCATGACTCCTATCCCTTTCTACAGATTAAGTATTACCCTCAGCAGGGCTGGCGTAGCTTCAGCATCTCTGGGCTTCACTTCCTCCTAGACTTACAAAGAGGGTCTTCAGGTTACTGGCAAGTGCTCCATTCGGAAGTGGAGCTCAGCTGCTTGTGTCATCTGCGCACTGTTGATATCACTTCCAGGGGGGTTCAAAAGCCAAGTTCCCCAAATAAACTGGAGGTTGTGGCTTCTGGAGGCTGCCACTTCATTACTTATGAGCACCTCAAAACAGTGACCTCTTATCAGTGACCTCTAAATTACAACAGCCTCTTCTACTTGTGGAGCAGCTAAGGCAAAGGTAGAGGGTACCTTAGGCCAGTACATATCACTCTGTAAGGCAGAGTTACTGGGTGGAAATCCCAGCCCTGCTGCACTTGGCACTTCACACTCTGCTCACTCTTACAGTGCTGGGTTCCCACCAAAAGCATCAGTGGAAAAGCAAGTGATTCACAGTGTCCCACAGCTGGAAAATAGACTAAGGTTGCTACAGAGAAGGTTTTCCCAGACCTTAGAGTGTGTACCAGGCATGGAAAGAGCTAAATTAATGGAAATTGCTTAGATATCCCAGGAGAATTAAAAAGCAATAGAAAAATAAAAGCCAGTTGTGCCAAGTGAAGCATTTTGCTTTCAACTTTTTAAACGCTCTTTCAAAAGCAACGATTTGCTTAAAAATTAAGCTTTTCAACATTTCTTTTTAATGAAATTGTTCACTAAATTGCTAGGGTTGCTAAACAATTTAAGCTTGAAACTTGCATTTCTAGGTTGTTTAGGCTTTCTGAACAACTGACCTGCCTTTGAAGGGAAAATAAGTATTTTTTGCATAGTGCAACTTAAGGAAGAAGCTTTCTGTTGTTCAAGACAGTAGATGACAAGAATGCCCATAACAAACGTGGCTCTGCAGAGACTTTACCATCTCCTTTGTTTCTTTCCCAGGCTGCAGAAGAATGGAAGTTTGTTGCGATGGTGGTTGATCATCTTCTCCTTGGCATATTTATGCTAGTTTGTATTATAGGAACATTAGCTGTATTTGCTGGTCGCCTTATTGAATTAAATCAGCAAGGATGAACATCAACTGGAAACTATTTGCTAGCCTGGTCAGCATCTGAAAGCATCTCAAGCATCAAAACCTGGCCAGCCTCCGAAAGTTTCAGAGACAGGAATCTGTACCTTCTGGGAGAGAGCAAGGATAATAAAATGTAAGGCTCCATACTTAGCAACTCTGAGCTGCTGCTTAGTGGTATTTCGTTGCCAAAAAGCAGCACTTGCATTCTTGGTAGGCTGAATGGCTGTCAGCCAGGCTTTGATCCGTTTCACCATTTATTAAAAATGTAAATGTATTAATAAGACTGTCTGACTCTGTAACCCACAGATACAATTCCAGTGAAATCAATAGCAGCCTAATAAGCTTTAGCTGAGCTGTAAATCTGTATCCAACTTGAGCATTCAAGCTGGTTTCAGTATCTGCTCTGTGGTTTTCATATTGGCAGCGTCACAAATGACTCCTCTTGCAACACTAGATGTAGCCAGCAGAAGGATCTCAAACTCCTTGATAAAGCACTGGATTTTCATGCACAAATCTGAAATGACTGTCATATGTGGCTCTACCTGTAGAAACTCTTGATGCAGCAAAGAGAGGGCAGTATTCCTTACTGTGGGAATGGTCCAGTCTCAGCCAGTTAGGTCCCAGAGACATTTTCTGCTATAAAGTCCCATGGTAAAGGACTTGTAGAGGAGGATTTTTTTGCCCTGTTTTATTACTGAGCACTGCTTTGTTACTATCAGGCATCCCAGTGACTATGCTGCAGTTGCTGCCCCCTCATTTCTACCTGCTAATACTCATTACAAGAAGCCCCACATTCATTATGTTTTAATTCTCAGGATTTTCAGCTGTCAGCAAAGATGTTCTGCAACTGCAGCCTAAGGGAAAAGTTTAGGCTGGAGGAGAGCGGATGGTATCCATAAGATAATCTCTGTACTCAGCCTACTCTGTGTCGGGAAGCTCGGTTTCATCTCTCCATTCTGAGTGATGGCTGATGTTGGGGCAGCTTTGAATTTTGGGTTGCTCAGTAAACCAGCTTAAACAAATTCTCGCTGCTCCCTGAAAACTGTCCCCTGCCCTGCTGAAATAGATCCTGAGCATTAAGTCAGACGCAGCATCACAAGGATCATTCCTAGGGCAGGTGTGGATCTGGATTTTCCTTATGTACGACAAAATGACAGGACACCTCCTCCCCCGAGCAGCACAAAAAATCGCCCAACTTTGTTCAAATGTTGAGCAGCAGCTCACTCTAGTGGCTACAGCGGAGTAGTGCTGCTTTTGGACAAGCAGCTTTGGGGTTTAGTAGATATTCGACATAAGCTGCAAGCCTGTGTGTGTTTCAATAGTACAGCGTGGAAATAGTAGCGGTGCTGCCTATTTTTCCTCAAAAATAAATACGGAGAGGTGGGGCAACTCATGGAAGTGAAGTTATTCACCTTTCCCAGCTGGTTGTCCAAGCCAACAGAACTACTTTGCTAACAGCTGTGAACAATTTGCTGTGAGTTTAATAAAATAATGTCTACTGTGTTAATGCTCTACAGGAATGTGTCATGTCTGCAGAGGACAGGCATTTGCAAAGCTCTATAAGGAAAATCAGGCACTTGTGCAATACTTCCATCATTGCGTAGTGTTTTGCTGGACAATGTTTTGGTGAGCTGCAGTCCTAAGCAAAGCAAACAGTTTGTCTGTGACAATTGGTCACTTGTAAGCCTCTGCTCAGCTCTTACTGTTTAGGTGATGGTGTTTTCTGCCCCCCTGGATGATCACTAACCCTCCAAACGATTGCTGAAGATGTATGCTGGGTGAAGCCTCTGCTGACAGATGGAGCGCTTGCTGCGGCTCTGTTTATCTTCAGTGCCAGCTCTCTGCGCTCAGCCCTTGAAGGGAGTCACACAGCTCCCTGGCTCAGGATGAGCTAAGCTGCAGTGTAACAGTGCCTGGAACTTAATTGGAGAGACTGTGATTGGCACTGAAATTGACAGAACAATCCTCTTAGAGCAGCATGTGGTTGAATCAGCATTAAAAACAAACATCAAGTAACAAGATTCATGGTGAATGTCTACAGTACCTTTGTTCAGCTTTCCCAGCTTCCTCAAGGCAGATCTGGGTCTTGGCCTTCAAATTCCACCTGAGTACCTGCCTGCTTGCCTCTCCAGCTCTCTTCATATAAAGCTAGCTACCACATTGCAGTGTTCTCCTTCCACTTGCTCATAAAAAGTTCTGAAATTATTTATTTGAAAATGTTAATTTGTGATAATTTGATCTGTCTTATGTGCACAGCAAACCTTCTGCCTTCCTAGTGCTCCGAGTCTTGGTGAACTATTCACATCTCTAAAGATGTAACACCAGGCAAAAATAAAAGCTAACAACTTCCCTGTCTCAGGTTGCAGAATCTGGGCATTGTATCCTGACTCTCCAAAGAGATGGTACTCCAGACACCAATAAGCACACTTCAGGAGGCAGTTCATCTGCATCTGTTTTTTGCTTTGCTTTGAGTGGAGCAGAGTCCAGACATTCCTTTCTGCTCTCTGTGCAGCAGACTGCCCGGGAGCAGACCCGGGAGATGTTGCATTCCAACAGAGTTTTAGTGGGGAAGCAAATGAGCCACAGTAATGGTGTTTGCCCCGATGAGGAGAGGACTGGTAGCAGAAGAGGACAAGCAGCAGCTTTTTGACCT
>JANHGB010020160.1:0-16364 GCA_026283785.1 Coracopsis vasa
CTTTCAAATAGTTGCAGTCTCTTCACTTCTACTTAGCAACCTCTGACTGGACAAAGATACTTCAGGTAGTATGAAACTACTCACAGTGAGGAAACCATTGTCTGGCTGTCTCTGTTGTGAAATATCATTGCCACCCCCTGCTCCTTGTCTAGAGTTCATATATTTTATGTTTAGTCTACATTGCGCCCTTCAAAATAACCATTTACATCCTTCAGATAACTGAAATCTGTTCCACAAACAGGCCAAGGAAAAAATTCTTCTCAAGGCCAGATTTTATTCTTAGATTATTCTTAGACTAACAAAGTTTGATAAGACTTCCTATAAAAACCAACTAACTAGACTAACAAATATTTAAACTACACTAACAAATATTTTGTTTGATAAAACTTCCTATAAAACCCAATTCCATTAATCCATAGAATATCGAGATAAAGAGTTCGGCTGTATGAACAGTCATGACAGGTCTGAGGTTTTAAAAAAAAAAACAAACAAAAAAAACCCTAAATTTTTTTAAAAAATAATCATGCTTATATTTAAAAGATTCTGTTAACCACAATCAAAAGTGTTTCACTCTGTGATGTAGAACAGTATGAGAATCTGATCTGATCTCGCCACTGACACTGCTTTTGCAGTAGGTGACCTGCAGAGATCACTTGCAGCCTAAGTAATTCTCTGATTCTCTGATAGAGAGATGCTCACTGTAGGCTCACGCCACAATTCAGAAAGGAAAAGGCTTGAAAAAGAAGCCAAAGATTTCTTTACAACAAGCTGTCAGTGTTGTTATCCAGACACTAGTTTTTGTATGCCTTCTCACCTATGAGCTTTCACATCTCATTTCAGAAATTTCAAATACGACTCCTTTAACTCCTACCCTGTGTTAGAAACACTGATGAAAATTGCATAGTAGCAGACTCAAAAAGGTAAAAACCTGGTAACTACAGAAAGTTAACACATTTGTGTAATAATACCAAATGACCTTGTCAAATATGTACGGAAGCTGTCTCTCCATTTTCTGTAAGATTACATAAAAAGACTATAAAGTGAGCTGTTACATAAACAGCACCTCTGTTGAGCCCCTATTCATTCTGACATACCCTCTACACTGAGTTGCACTCTGTTAGTATAATGTTGTCCAGCTCAGTTTACAGTTAACTGCCAGTAACTGGCACGGGCTGACCCATGTTCTTTCTAAAGTATGGACAGAGGAACTAAATCTTTGCATGCAAAATAATCCTTGTTTTCTTCGCAACTGCAGAGTCTGCTGTACAGTAGCTATTCGCATCAGAACTTAGCCATTCTCTAACTATTCTTGAATATACAAATCCTCCTTTCCCTTGATTTGCAGTAAAATGGATTCAAATGCAGCCAATAAAATCAATCATTCTTTACAACATGTAAATACAATTATTTTGTAATTACTTACCATTTCCATGTATTCTCCTTTGTAAAAACGTTTATTCAAGAAGTTCTTTTGTTCTTCAGAACCTAGCTACAAGTGCTTACCAAATGCTCTTTTTATTCCAAAATGCTCATCTCCAAGTGCTTCACTACTGGCAGAAGGACTCCGTGTGTTGGAGAGAGGCAGCTAAAGAGGCTGCAACTGGCACTATGTAGCCGAGCAGCCAATTGCTTACTGTACATGACAGAAAAGACTGAGCTGATTCACAGGTGCAAAGGCTGACCCACTTGGGGAAGAATGCCATGGTTATTTTCAGAAGTTGCATACAAGCCACATTAACGCATCAAATCAAATTTAACATTGGGTAACCTAAGTCTGTAAACCCCCTTTCACACCCTCCACTGCTCCCCCTCCAAACCCAACAAAACAAAACCCACATCCAAACTGTTCTCTCCAAACTACATGAAGCACAACTGTCTGAAAGGGTGTGGGTTGTTTTAAAATAATATCTTTATGCAGAAAAACATCCTTCCTCCTAGGCACCAGTTCCCTCATTTCCCTTTGTCTTCTAAATCTTATTTATCAGGCTTGCATTCATCAAAACCATGCTTAACAAATCCTCCGTTGCCTAGAAATGTCTTTTCTGTGTTTTACACTACAGAGCAAAGAGAAGCAGAATAAAGACAGATTAATTTTGAAACAACTCTAGTTCATTCTGTTGGATTCATTTATGTTCAGATTTGATGCTTTTTCTACAGGTACTTGGGTAACAGCACTCAATGTCAGCAAAAAGCTCTCAAGAGGGGCACACGAATTTCAAACACGAGCACATGGGAGTAACTCCAGTTACCACCTGGACACCAGAACCCTCAATCCATTCCAGAAATTCCAATTCTGGGGTGAGCAGGTAAGAGGAAGTTATTTTAGTTCTTCACTGAAAAAGATGCACTTCTACGAGGATTTTTTTGAGAATACATGAATAGCTTCATTCAAATAAATAATCCCCATATTTTTCAAGTTCAATATTAAGCAAAATTCCATGGGTATATTAAAAAGGTATAAATCCCACTGATGCCTTCATATTTCTCTCTACATCTAATTTGACCATCTCTACACCTTTTTTGGTGAAAAGATTCAGGAAATACACTACTTTAAGTATTAGTTGTTTGACATACGTCTTCACAAAAACATACCATCCTTATTCAAACACTTACTGGTAATATTCAAAGGTCAGGATAAAATCACAAATATAAAAACAGCCACAAGATATTTGCTTAGATGAATTTATTAGTGCATAGGTTAAAGATATATTCCCCTCCAATATTAACAGAACAAAAAAGTTCATGTGAAAAACAAGTTTTGTTTTAAAACAAAATCATTGAGACAGCTGTATAACAAAAAGTAAAAGCTATGGAGTAGGCTATTCAAATTTCTGGTCTTGATGGGCAAATTATTGCATTATAAATAAAAAGCTCAACATGATGGGATTTTGAGGGTCATTTTAGGTGATCAGCTGTTAAGCAGCAGAACCAATTTCTTTTCCCCCTAATTTGTGTATATGTATAAATAATATTTACTGATAAAAATCTAGAAAACTATAGAATAAAAAATATATTTTACGCAGACTGAGTACTAAGGCAACGAATCTGTCCTTACTTTGCATGTAAACTTCCAGAACACTCACCCATGTTTGTGAGAACTTAGAGGTAAAGAAATTTGTTCATTAATGAAGCCAAAATTTTTCAAGCTACTTTGTTATGGCCAACTTGCAAACAGACCAATAATAATCATTTTTTTTCTTTTTAAACATGTTTGACATCTGAACAGCTCCAGCACATTCACAGTGTATTTGGACAGCAAAGCAGGAATAGTCATACATACAATATTAACTGTAAACTTTGCTGAATTTAATCAAGTCCACAGACTGACTTACAGTTGACTGAGTAACTTCCATCTTAGACACCTTCAACAAAACATGAGTTTAAGGAGTTATTGCAGTTAACATTATAATTATTTGAAACATTGACAAGTGTATTTTTAGACTGTATTTAAAAGGCACACATTATACTTCCCTCTAATTCTCTTACAGTGTAAATATATCTACATATCTACATGGATATGCTTAAACAATGAGAAGTCAAAAAGTCAAGTTACAAATATTTTACACACAAAGTACAAAAATAACCTGTAACATTAAATGCAGTTATTTAGTTACATTTGAAATCTTTCAAGCCTTTAAGTGTTGCAAACTAGCAGTACAACAGGTGTGTATATACTAAAACACTTCATACATGTTAAGACTAATTTCATAACAGATCAGTGTCTTAGTTTTTATTACATTTCAGACTTTTCTGAAGGAGTTTATCCCTATGTGCTATATTCACACATCAACATTACCAAGCTTCTGAACAAGAAATTGTGACTTGGCTTTATAGAGAAAATATGATTTTTGTCACGTTAATAGTAAGGCTAAACTGATCCATCAGGGTTATTTGTATTTGAACAAGGGTTATTTGTAAAATTATCTGCTAAAGTTCAAATTTAATGTGCTTCATTACTGCGTTCTTTTACCAGAAATGTTGCAACTAACTTTTTATTACAAAGGCAATGAAACATTTAAAGCAATTAAAGTTTGAAATTGAAGAAAAAACCAAAAAGCCTGGAAAATGTAAAAAAGGCTTTTCTTTTTTCCTTCTCAAGTGGACTGCAATAGGCAGAACTTAAATAAGGAGTCTTTTCAGGATAAAATACTTTAGCACTTGTTGGAGAAAGAAAATTCAAGTATAAAGCTTAGATAGGTGACTAAATAATTATACTTACAGAAAAGACTACATCTCAAAAATGTTCACACGAGTGCTAACAAAAGCAGAACTGGTAAGGTACTACATTTCATGATTAGAATCAGATTTGCAATAGGAAAAAGCTCCAAACAGTCAAAACTCGAAAGTCTCTCAACTCCCTATTTAAACTGTTTGTAACACTGAGATATGAAAAAAAAAAATCTAAGTTACTTTAGTTCAAACCAATTAAGAGCAAGTTTCAGTCTTACAAATGCAGAGTTTAAGATGCAAATCCATCCATATCCTAACACATTCTCATCTTCATTTATAAGTAAACATTAACAGCAATTTTGTTTAGATTTTTAACCATTAGTGATAGGTCATCATCATGGAATAGTGTAAGGCATCACTTATTAAAAAAGGTTTGGTTTTACTGAAGATGTATTTTGGAGTTTCTGAAGGTTCATAACTCTTGGAATGTGCTTGCTATGATAGTGTTGTTGCTAGGATAATTCCAAGTATCAGAAGCAATACCATAACACAGATAATTATGAACATCAGTTTCTGCAAAAAAAATAAAAGGAGAAAAGTTGAGATTGAAATACCCCGTTCACATACATGTACAGCCACAGAAAAAACTGATACCTCATCTCAGTGCTTTGATTTTCTTTCTAGAAAAATGAAGATAAATGCTTACTGCATTTATTCTTTCCTAACATATATGTAACCATAGTTAGAAAATGGAGCTCTGTGAAACATTTCTGTGTTTTGCTTCACAGTATAATTGTTATTAATCACAGCCAACTTTTGTAGATATCATTACACGCAGAAACAGATGCAGTAGTGAACATTTACTTATCAGGGTCATGTCTAAGTACAGTAACACTGCTTACTACCACCCTCCCTGCATAAATATTTGTAGTCTGCTCAACTCTTTAGACGGCATGCTTAATGGAATTCATAGAACTCAATAAAACGTAAGTAAAAACATTGTGTAAGTAATACCTCAGAAGAGCTGGAGGGGAGAAAAATTCATAGGTTCTATGTACATGCATGAAAGTCTGACATTAGGTCAGGTGTTTCTGACTCTAAGCAATGATACAGTAAATCTGTTACCTGCCTATAAACCAAAGCTGAGAAGAAACTCTAACAACAAAAGTAAAAGACTTGCTATTGAAAGAGTGTTAGTACAGAAAATTGAGTTTCTGATAAGCTGTTCAGAGTGATACCCTGTTCATAGCGCCTCATGCATAGTTTGAGGATCCTGCATGCAGAAGTTGACTTTCCATTGGACTCAGAAGGAGTTAAGTAGCCTGGTTAGGTGTTATCTTGACAAGAAATGGTAGCTTAGTATAGCAAGAATCTGAAGATTGAACAAATTATCAAATTTATGTCCTTAAATTCCAGCTGGAATCTTTGCAGACTTCCTTTTACAAATATATTGTTATTTTCCACTGCTTCATTTAGTCTGGTATTAATAAATAGCTTCAAAGTAAGAAATTGTAGGATGTTCTACAAGGCATATAGCCAACTTTATGGTTGTAGACATTACTTTTATGAAAGCTCTGCCTAAAACCATATAACACCCCATCTGATAAAGTTCCAAGTGTAACTGGTATTCCATATATTGGTGTAGATTTTTTGCTGATGCGAAGTTTCAGTATAAAAAAATTTCAAAGGGCTGCAAGACAATAACTGCATTTTTGGTCTCATTTCCTTCTGCATTTATGAGTCTCATGTAGTGATTGCATTCTGTGCATGTGGCAGCTTACCACTAGGTGTCAGTTTCAATACTGACATGCACAGCGCTTTTACAGTATCCAGAGGTGGACAAGATTCCCCAATGCAGCCTACTCCCCAGTACTAACTGTATGGACATTAAGGATTAGTAGAACAATACAAGCTACCAGGCCAAAACAAGAGCATAATTAGTTAATTAGTTACTTACTGCCACTGTGGCAGGAAGTCACACATGCTGCAGTTATCCATGCATCACCGAAAACCAACAGACAAACCAATAATTAGAGCAACTACAGCAATCAATACCAATGACACAATAACAATTATCCACATTTTCTGTCAAAACCCAAGGTATTTATTATTTTAAGATTAAGCACAATGATTTGCATTTATTTTTAATGTTAAAAATAGTCATGTTTTAGATCCACACTCATTTTTGTTAAAGTCTGCAGTGTTCTCCAATGGAGATAAATTTACCTGTATACTCTTGCATGCATAAGAATAAACAGTGTTTACAGATAAACTACTGTGGTTAATACCTATATAGTTGTCAAAGATGAGAAAACCACCATTTATGTATACATTAAGTGGGCTCTTTTGGTACTTCTTACATATTTTTTTTAAATACAACATGTTACCTACATGTAGATTATCTGTCTGTCTGTAGAAAGATATATTATTCACTCAAATCCAACTCACCATAAAAAGCCTCACAAAATTGCACAGCATCTCAAAAGGGGAAATTATGAAGTCAGAGGAACAATTCATTCACTCTGCAATCATACAGTTACAAAACATAAATTACTCAGTAGTTTGATTCCAGAATATATTATTTGGCTTTCTGATGGGAAGAAAGATGTTGAAACACAAAAGTTTCCACACCAATGGCAAACACCTGAACGCTACTCCATTCCTCCACAAAACTGAGTGTAGTGGTTTAATA
Source organism: Coracopsis vasa (assembly GCA_026283785.1). NCBI lineage: Eukaryota > Metazoa > Chordata > Aves > Psittaciformes > Psittacidae > Coracopsis > Coracopsis vasa. The sequence goes on from JANHGB010020160.1 coordinate 6,863, forward strand.
TCACACCCTTTCCACAGGGAAGATCTCCTTTATCTAGTACTTTTACAAGAGTACAGAAGCAGTTATCTGTAAAAAGAATAATTACACATGGAATTCTAAAAAAGCCTGCTTCAGCAAAATCAGTAATTTTGGTTTTCCTTCTAACATGGCAATTTTACAGCTATAAATACAGGTAAGTTTACCAGTGATAAAGATCCAAAACCCTTTAAGCTTTTTTGAGTCTGAATAATTAAAAGGCATCATGGTAACGCATAAGAACCACCTGTGAATTTTTCTACTGGCATAGTACATTAATTCTTCTTTTGGGGTTTTTACACTCTGTTACACAGCTTTTTAAGCAGAAAACATAGCTTTAGCTGTGTATGAATTGCTTGTATGTTTTTGTAGTAAGACAAGTTTCTGTCCTCTACTGGTAATACCAATTTTTAATAACTATAACAAATGACTTTGGAAAGGTTCTGATTTTTTCCTGATGTGACTGTGGTGTGGGGTTGCTTGTAAAATCCTGTGGTAAATCTTCCTGTCATATACTAATTTATAACAACATTTTGTAATTTTAAATATCATAACTACAGAAAAGTAAAATGCATATTAATTCTGCCTTAAAGGACTGAATACAACAAGACAACTAAAAATGAAGGTCACTTCATACCGTGCTAAGTTAATGTACTGACTAGCACAATTACAGAAAGATAGCATACCCTTCGTGCTTTACTTTGATATTTAACTGCTTTTTTTGTCTCTTCTTTCGCATGTTCCACGTAATCTGATGCATTCATCACGTTCTTCTCTATGTTGTTGATCATTTCACCCTTAAAATGAAATTTTGAACAAAAATATTATTAGAATACATGGATCCTTGCTTACTGAACTGAAGAGAAGGGAGGCTATAGAACATAAACGATTAAACAGTAAATAATGTACATATTGGAAGCTGACATTTTTTCTGCTTTGATGTGTAAATGGAAAAGGGAATGAGAAGCAAGGGCACAAAGTTCTATCTAACTAAACAAGGAACATTCATGGGCAGGGCAGGTATATTTCTCCCTTTAGCAGGAACAAATACTGAACAGCTGAAAACATACCACTGAATGTGAGGTATGTTTTAACAGCCAAAACTAAAACTGACACACTAAAGAGATGAGAAATCTCTGAGGTGCCTGCAAGTGGGATAAGATAGTGACTTCTTTTGACACAAGGTTCAACGGTTATCTAAGAACACACACACATATAATAGCAACCTCAGAAGTTCCATGGAATTGAGGGTTCACCATGTCAATACACAAGAAATTCAAATTAAGTATGATGAATGAAATTTGGTAATGAAATGGAAGATTGGTGAAAAATTACAGTAACTCTATTACCTGCATTTCTGTCCATCAGAAGAAATAATCAGCAGCAGTAAACAGCAAAGCATTAAAAAATGATGCACAAGTAACTTTTGTTCATTTCTAATTCAAAAGAAAACTGCTATTTTTTTTTTTTTTGCCTTGGCTAGATAGTTAACATTAAAGCAACACAGGACTGGGAGAACAAAACCCCATTAAAAAACCAAACAAAATAGTCCTTTTCAGGAAAGTGCCTCCCATAAGTCAAAGAAGTTTAAGAGCAGAAGTTAAAAATATTTTTGTTAGATAATTGGTACGTAAAGACACGAACAGAACAAATTTATGTTGATAAGATAAAGCTTATAAACATAAGAAACAACTTGAATGACTTTACAATCCCTGTATATTCACCTTACAACAGTAATCATACCTTTGTATTATGTGCAAGTTGCATACATTCTTGCTAATGCACATTTAATTCTACCACAATAGTCCTTTATCATGTCTGTAAGAATCCTAAACTCCCAAGATACCAGCAAACATTCCTGCAGAAAGTTGTTCTTTCTTAACCAGGGATAAAGTGTTCAAGCTTATTGCAATATAAGCATGTTGAAGAAAATGTTAAGTATACCAACTGAAAATAAAGGCTATGCTTAGTTGTTCATAGCATATACCACGAGTACATCCAGATTGTGTTCGTCTAAAAAACCTTTAGAGATCAACTTTCATATATTCTAATCAAAGTCAAAAAACACCCTAAGTCTGTACTATCTGAATATAAACAATTGTTCCTGCATATTTCAAAGAGGAAGAAATAAAAAAAAATCCCACTTAGGTAAATGTGTTTGAATTGGTTCATTTACCTGAGTCTCAACAAACATTGCCATGTCCATAAACATTTCATGTAGTTCCCGTATGCTGGATTCCAGTTTCATAATATCCTTGTGACGTGACTCAATTTCGTTCAGGGCTTGCCTAGTGATCTGAGAGTCTGATATAATCTTTGGAAGAACAAAAAAAGATATGGACATAAATATGTGCTGACATACTTCTAAATATGAGAAGCAGCAGAGTAGAAGAGAGACAAACTGGACTAGAAATACATACATCAGAAGTAAAAATTGAAGGATTACCACTCTCTAACATTTCTTCCAGTTCCTCATCAGTGGTGGTCTTTCCAGCTAGGATAGAAAAAGCAATACTTTACATAATATCACTCATTATTGAACATAAAAGTTTGCCATACCAGAAGGATGACAACTCAAACAAAATTATTCTATTAAGCATTGTTTTCAGCCATTACCAAGTGCCATTTTGCATATGGAAAAAAACCCAAAACAACCCAAACTAGAAAGTATCAAGTAATAGTCAGAAGACAATGCTGAGGAAAAGCTGAAGGCTCTGAGTAATAGCAACACATAACCATGTCCTGAGGTATTAGGGTGTCTCCCCTTAAATGTATAGGTAAAGAAGAACTTAACTTGCCCAATAAATTTAACTGAAAAGCTGAACTGAACCATTGGCATGAGAGGCTAATGACAAACTTGAGAATCACATGAATAGCAAAGTCACCTTGTAATTTGCCAACTTTCTGTTTGCATTTCCTATTTCAGCAATATATGCACTTGCTTTTACAGGAGATAATACAAAAATATAATTTTAGGTACAATATGTTAGGGATATTTTAGACACCTTCCGAGGTAGATGCTGTAGTTCAGAGTAGAGTCAATTACCTTTCTGAATACTCCTCATAGTAATCAATGATGAAATAACTCAGATGTGAGTCAGTCAACAAATGATTAGTATAAATTAACAGCAGCACTGATTTTATGTCAGCTGAATTTAACAAATGTTCTTACTGACAAAAATATCATAGGATAAAAAGAGATGCTCTGTTTAGCACGTTAATTTTAGAATGGTTTTTACTAATACTCACTATTTTCAGAACACAGCTTTTCTTAATGTTTCATTTAAAGTTGCAGCATCAGAAATAAATGAAACAAAAGGAAAAGATAGTTACTTTAACAGTTCTCAACCAAAAAAATGTATTGAGTTTAGCCTTATTTTCTTTACAGCTGCTCTGAATAGTAACACTACAGAGTTTACGCCATGTGATAGTTTTTCCTCTCACAACCTGCAAGAAGATATTGCGAGATCTACGATGCTTTCTACCATCTTTAAGTATCAAGAAACAAGGTAGGTAATAACAATACAATTAACTTCTTAAAAACATGTATTCAGGTCACTTACTTATCTCCAATTGCCTCTGTATCCGACCTTTGCTGCGTTCCCGAAAGAGAGTTTGCGTCTCGTTGTATTCCATCATGACCTCCACAAACTTGTGAGCCAATACAGAGTGCTGTTTTATAAGGATATAAAAATGTGGAACAAAACCAATTATTTTTTTTTGATACAGCACAATACCGCACAACAACTGAAAGTTACAGTCCAACAAAACAGAACATGAACCCCTGAAAGAACTTCACAGTGGTGAAACTCATTCTCCAATTTACTAGAATCCTTTTATTTAAACTTAAGTGATCATACCTGTGTTTTTCTTATCCTGAGGTCCACGGATGTCCGATTAGCATTTTCACCCTGATCAAAAGTCTGCTCAATAGCTAAGAACAATACAAGAATGTTATGAGTCAATGTTCAGTATAATTATTTAATAGCTCAGTTACTTTGTAAATAGTGTTAATACTTTCTTCACGTATAAGATCCCCATAGACATGTTTAACATTTGGTGTATGGCAGTGATGTATAGATAATGCAAAATAATTTTGATAATTGGTACAGATCTTGTAACACAGTAACCACTTCAATACTTTTACAGAGTCATGCTACTGTCTATTGCTATAGAAAAATCTCGAAAGGTCTAACAATACTGGCTGCTCTTATTGTTTAAACAATAAACACCATACCCTAGTGTTTATGGAAGTAATTGTAATACAGTAACATTAAAACACTCGATATGTTTCAAAACCTATGCTAAACAATGAAGACATAGCCACAGGGGAAAGTCACAGCAAAATTAGCTAGTTTGAATTTAAAACACACTAAGTGCTCTAAAGCAATTCCCTGTGTAGGTATGTATGCTATGGAGACTCTTCTTGCGGTAAATCTTCCAAGACGCCATGACCAAAACCTAGCATTTAAGTTCCAGAATTCACTTCTACACAGAGGAATTACTTTGCACCTTAATTTTCTAGGCTATTCCTGAAAGCAAGCAAGCTCTTTGTCCTGTTCCACAGACTGGGCTGTGCTGAGACCTGGTATTTGTCAGTGGTGAAGGTTGCCAAGGAGGAATCAAGTAGAGGACGATATACTGTTCCTGACATGGGCTGTACATTAGTTGGCAGGGAGGAGGAGGTTCTCTATTTTAAAGAGCCATCCAATACAGTTTATGCACACACAATGCAACTTTTAAAGTTTAGGAGTTCAGCTGCAATGCGCTAAGTCTGTAACACTGCTACATCCTGAATCATTACACATGACAGCAGTTCTATTTCTCCTCACAACTTACCCTTTAACCTGGCTCGGACTTTATTAGCAATCTTCTTTATTTCCTCATTTAATTCTTCAAGTTCTTCTTTTGTTCCTAAAAAAAAAAAAAAAGAAAGTTAAAAACATGGTTGTTTTTTTTTCTTCAGAACTGTTGATAATAGTAAGCCAGCAACTATCTAGAACTCTCCCTTGCAATGTCATAACTGCATCCAGTATAACCATGCAGAGGACTTGTTTATTATACTCCTAAATACCATTTTTGCAGCAGCATACTATTAGGTTCCTGCTTCTTATGAGAAGTTCTTACAGTTGGGAAATGTTATTACCAAGTCATGAATTAAATCAGGTGATGAAATATTCCAATTTTTTTCTTAATGTAACACTTTCAGGGTAACATTTGTTCGCTCATCAAAATGAAAGTTCACTGAAGTCTATCAAGTGAAGATACAGATTTTTCCCCACTTCTACTTCTGTTGTTTATCATGAACTCATAGCTTTTACCCACATTAACATATCTGTACCATGCTCTCCCTATTATTAAGAATAGTACACAAAGAATTCACAAAGAATTTCTCTACATCTCTGCTACTGGGTTTACTGAAGACACTAGATTCACAGGAGCCTACATTACTTACAGGCAAGGTCATGTTCCACACAATTCAGATGCATGATTGAGCACAATTTTTAGCACAAACACAAGCTGATACATGAGCTGAGACCACAGATGTTAAAACACTCAAATGAACCCAAGATGTATGTATGAGATGACTGTGTATGATTGTTAAGACAAAAAGCAGCCTGCAAAATCATTTAAGAATACAAACATATGCCCATCTGTAGACAAAGAAATAGGGGAGAGAGAAAAACTAACATAGAAAGTTCAGTTTTCATCAACAAAAAAGAGTTGCAACATTTCACAAAAATATCTCCCCATCTTTTCTTCAAGCTTCTCCCGTAAACACAGGCATTCCTTGAATTAACAAGTGTTGAGAACACATCAGGTTTCTGGGTAAGTTCCCTAAACTTTTGAGTTCTCTGTGCAGAAAGCACATCTGCACTTTCAGCACTTCTAAAAATAGGGCTGCATCATTGAACTCTCTACTACTGCTGAAGCAGCTGGTTATAATGTTACTATTAGGCAGGATCTTGTGCCTATTGAAGAATAAAGAGAAGATGATGGCTGTACTGTATGAGTGTCAGCTGACACTTCAACACTGTCACCAATTAAAAGAAATGCAAATAGCCTCTATGTTTCCAAAGACACAATCCATTTCATGATACCATATTAAACTGGAATTTTGCTCTAGCAAAGGTGTGGATCATGCAACAAATATGCCGAAAATGTATTTATTCAAATGAGACTTAAAGAGTGAAAAATAAGCAAATGAAAACATTAATTCAAGATTAAAAATGGAAACATTTAAATGAATTGTGTTACATTTTGCATTCTGAACACCTCAAGTTCTAGTCCCATAAATAGATAAAAACATGCAAATTATTTCAAAACATCCAGCCACACATATCTGAAATCCAAAAAAAGTGATACGCACTTCCTTCAGGATTTGGTGCTGACAGGATAATGCTGTGCTGCTTCTTCACTTCTTCCACATTTTGTGCTATTTTTGCTATATTATTTCTAAGTTCCTCAACCTAGAGGAAGAGAAATATGGGAATGAGAACAGTACAATAATTCAGGGCAACATTTGATTTAGAACACCATTACAAAGCATATTGGGTGGGGGGGGGTGTAGATGAATTGTTAAGCCTAATTACAGAAGTTAAAAGGCACAGAGAAATAACTGTAAGTCTTTAATGCATGGTGAAAACTATAACTTCACCTGTTGGAAAAAGTCATCCATAAAATGGTCTTTTTCAACAATCACTGTCTCCCCATCTTCATTTCCTTTATACTGTAAAAGACAACAAAACAAATCTATGAAATAAAACTCAGGCTCCTGTTCAACACAGTGACACCCTCTTCACCATTGCTAATGCAGACACATTTCTGCCAACAGTCTGTGAAGTCACAAAAGTAAGTTTCCTTCTTCTTCTGAGGGCCACAATTCAAAACCAAACAAGCTGAGAGGTCAAAGAAAGAAACCACCCAACTACCATGAAGTAGTGAATGCTCAGGCATTTACATGTACCCTTCTGTAAACAGCTTCAGGACAGAACCAGTCTGTGAGTAATGTCACAGTTTCAGTACCTGTCATAAAAACTATTCAAATAGCATTTAGCATATAAGTGTTCTCTCACAGCATAAAGATACTTCCATAGCAAGTCCCACATAAACTGAAATAAACATTCAGTTTACTGAGACAGTAAATCAATCCCTCTCAAAGAAATGCTAAGAGAGGTGCTGATGACTGCCTTGTGATGGTGAAAGCTCAACATCTAATGCAAGCTAGAACTAAAAGCTACCAACGTCTGCTTACTAGTTTTGCCCTTGGGTGTCTCAAGGCTGCCATTCCACACCACTTTAGACATAATTACACACACTAAACTATACACACATTACATAATTGATAAACCCTGGAACAGCAGCCAAGGCAGCAGCGGCTCAAGCTGACAGGCTGTTACAGCTTGCCAGGGCATCCAGCCCAAAACACTGCCTCCGTCACACTGCCCTAACCCTTGAGCCAGCCCTGCAGAATACATGGATCCTCACAGGAACAGATATTCAAGTTTTATCAAAGGAAAAGAGAAAACATGCATCCTAGAAAGGCAAAGAGCTCCAACCTCCATGTTCTCCAGTCCCCTCTGTAAAGTACAGGCTGTTTGAACAGCATTGAACCAAAATTAGAACAAAATATTATTCTAGCAGATAGTCAAAGGGTTATCTCTTAGGGAAAAAAAATACAAGACAGGTACCATCAAGTGATTTTCACATCCAAGACACTTTTCTTCTTAAAAGTCCCTCTGCCTTCAGTCTTCTAACACCCGCTTTCTGCTCCTAAACCCTGATTCTATTTACCCGTAGGCCCTTTGTTTCTGGTTTTATTAGGCTAGGTGAGATACATACTATTTGCAAGACAATTCTGCAACTTAATCCCATGTCAAGCATTGCTACTATCTAATCAAGAAGGTTATATTTAATGAATATCTAAGATTCCCCCTAATCTTCAAGGAGTTATTGCTTAGACTTTGTGACAGTTGCTTTCCTGCAAATCCAGGGAGTGCATAAAGCCCTATGACAATCTTTGTCAGAAATCATCTGGTTTTTATACTCACGGAAACCCATAAAGCCCCAGCTGAAATACAGAAACTTAGATGTTATTACTTTCCTGGTCCACCCTCCCATCACTCATAGCACTGTGTGTCATTGAAGACTTTTTGCAATTACTCATTTTGAGGACATGACTGTTAGAACTCAGTATTAAAAGAATCTGTCCTTAGGGACTGTAATCAATCAACAGTCTTGCTTAACACACACAAGTGAGACAGTCTGTGCCCAAATGAAGTCACCCAACTTTTACCCATGCCAGAGACTACAAAGCTACCAGTTGAAAGAATGAGCTACACATTAAAGACATTTAATTTCATTACTTATGTAAAAGAACAACTTCTGCTTATGTTTACTGAGTAAAGAATAATTCTTCTACTTGTTTATAACCACATACTTTATTTAGTTAATTGAACTAAAAATAATGAAAATAGCATCAGCTAGGAGATGCAGATGTCAGCTTTCAGCTTGGTCAGATGATCTTAGTAAAACATTAAACACCTGAGTGAATCTTAAAGAAATGAAAGATACAAAAATCTTACTGGGAAGCCCTGTTTGCTGATGCCAGGCTGGAAGGGAGCAATCAGGATTCCCCACCCTATAGGCAGTTCCACATTCATTTTACTTTTGCGTTTGGTTGCAATGACACCATTGACAGATTCTGTGTCTACAATTTGTTGAAGGATTTATGGACATCCTACTTTGAACGTCAGCACTTGAGATACCTCTGTAAACCTTTGTTCTCTACATTCTTAAATCACCACTTCCCTAAAATACAGCTTATCTGCTAACTCTCTTGAACTTAAGTGATGCACCTCTTCTGACCACCACACAATGTAACCAAGGACTCACTTTTATCATCAAGTTCAACAGAAACACATTGTTTCTCCTCGACCTTGCCTCCCCAGCATAAACAATATCAGAAAAAGCTGATAAAAAGTTCCACGTCAATGCCAAGACCAAACTAATGAAGCCTGTTTGCAGCTCATACCTTGACCTTGGGACTCAAAGTCTGGGACATACAACTCTATAAAACATTCACAGACTTGTAAAATTATCAAGTTCCCTTAGAAACTGGTTTGTATCACAGAATCCAGATATTCAGACAATACAATTTCTCAGCTCCAATTTCACCAGCTATCCTGGTGGCTGATGAAACTTCTGACATTTCCCGTATCTTACAGAATTGCAGAAGTCAGTTTAGCTTGAGATTCCTTACCACATTAATTATCGACCTTTGAAACTGAAACAGCTTTTGACTTAAACCCACAACTATTACTTGGCCTTTAAATCCCATCCAAGGTTAGTTATTTCTCAGTCCAGATCATGTGTATTCCTCTGGCAGGCTCCAAGGACAGTAACTGACCACCATCACTCCAAGCACTCAACCCCAAGGAGCAGGTTACAGAGTGTTACAGTTTCTCCTTACAGCATCAGTGTTTCC
>JANHGB010020161.1:0-14231 GCA_026283785.1 Coracopsis vasa
CACCTCCAAGGGGGGCACGGGGATCGGGACGCCGTGGTGGAACATGCCTTCCCGCGGCATCTTGGGGTCGATGATCTGCAGGGACAACGGGGGGAGCACTGAATGGAATGATGGGGACCCCCCAGTGCCACTCTGCGGGACTGAGGGAGCCCTGATGGTGTGTGAGTGGCCAGTGGTACTCACCAGCGCGGGGTAGGAGGGGTACCCCCGGCACTTCGCCCACACCAGGTCCAGGGCATCCAGGGAGGAATCCTCATCCTCGGAGAGCCAGCCCGCACCACGGCCCATGCCCTTGCGCACCACTGTGCAGGAGGAGAGCGGGGTTAGAGGAGAGTCAGCTGCTGCCACCCTGGGTGACAGTGACAGGCCCCAGCCACCCCACTTACTGCCGTGCCCCACGCTTCGCCCCGTGCCCACGGAGTAGGATTCGTTCTCTGTCCCCGACGTGTCCTCGCTGCTGTCCTCCGGGAAGTTCACTCGGGAGAAGGAGGGTTTCCCTCGGCCCTGCTTGGAGGGTGTTGTGCTGCGGAGAGGGAGCAGAGCTGTCAGCAGGAGCTGTGCTGAAGCTTCCAGAGATGGCTTCCAAGCCTGGAGGGACACCAGGGCTCATGGGCTCCAACCACTGGTCTTGGCACTGGGAAGGACTTGGCAAGGACGGTGCTTCTGCTGGGGCTCACCCAGTTTTCTGGTGCTTCAGCCAGACCCTCACCCCATTTCACCCATGAAGACCCAAAAGACGTGCACGGCTCCAAAACAGAGCCACAGGCAGGAAGGATCCTGCAGGAGCTGGCTGCTGGAAGTGCCAAGAGGGAATTCCTGGTTCACACTCCCTACTAGCCCTTTGCTGCACACTCACCTTTAGGTTTTACGCTATAAAAAGGCACAACCCCCACAGCTTTCTAGGGTTTAGCTAACAGCAGCCAGGCTGCAGGAGGGTGAATGGGACAGGGACCACCAAATGGGTTCCTCATGCAGCAGCTCAAGGCTGAGAGCCACCCACTGCCCCCATCAGGGCCGGTACCTGGTGCGGTCCGAGGCAGCGCTGCTGCTGCTGCTGCTGCTGGACTCGGAGTCGGAGCTGCTCCGGGGCAGGTTGCAGTCGTTGCGGTACACCAGGAAGCTCTTCTTCACCGGCTGGTTCCCGCTGCTGAAACCGTTGGCTGGCAGATCTGCAACGCACCAAAGAGCATTAGAACCCCACAGGACCCCGTCAGCCACCCGGCTGCACGGGGGGCACCTCCTGCACCCACCCATGGGAGCATCTTCAGTGGACTTGTCGCTGTCACTGTCCGAGCTGGAGCTGGGTCGTGGGCTTCGCCCTCGCTTCCTCTGCCGCTGGGAGGAGCCCATGATGGGGAGCTGGGGGGGGCCGATGGGGCTGTTCCCGTGCCCAGGAGTGATCTGGCTGTCTCGGTTCTTCGGGGGGCGGCCCGGGCGCTTTGGAGGACCTGCAGTTTTAGGGTTCTTCTTGGAGAAGAGCACTGAGGTCCTCCTGCCAACTTCATGTGCTGGGGTGGAAGAGGAATTGGGACCCAGACCTGGGAAAGGGAGGAGGAGAAGGTGTCAGCTGCAGCCCGTGGTTCCTGCAGGGACCACACAGCGGCAGCATCAAGGAATAGCTTCATTCCTTGGGAACATTATCCCAGAAGATCCTCCATCCTGAGCTTTGCCTGCACCCTCAGGGTCAAGCTATCCAGTCTGCCAGCAGTAAAAGCTAGATGGGGACATCAAAGAGCACTCCACCAGCCAGGGATGCCCTCCTGTCTCCCAGGCAATCTCAAAGAAGCAGGAGTCAAGATCAGGAAGGAAGCAGCTGAGAAGCTCCATTGCACCCTTGAAAGACAAAGGCCCTAAATACTCCCTACTTGCCAAAGAGCCTGCTTTTCCCAGGGGAAAAGCTTAGGGAAGCAGAACTGGGATGCAGAGGTGGCAAACCCTCAGGGATACCTGGCAGTTCTGCCTGGAGCTTTTGCTGTGCTCCCCATGAGCCCAGCATCTCCACCCTGGAGGCAGGGAGCTGGTGGCTGGCACTTGAGGGCATTTGGAGCTCATCAGCTGGGGCTGCTGCAACCCCATCCTGCGCCCCATCCAGGCAGGAAGGGACACTGAAAGGAGGTACCTTTGCCCGTCTCCTGGCTGCTGCTCTCCTCGGCAGCACTGTCTGTCTGCAGGTCCTTCTCGCAGGGGTTGTGTGACTGCAGGCCCCCCCTGGCCGAGGAGCCGTGCCGCTCCAGCCCATCCCGGCCCAGGTCCCGCGGGTGGGCGAGCTTCCTGCGCAGGACCGTGATCTCCTTCTTGATCATCTTGGCGCGGCGGGAGCGGCCGATGCTCTGCTTGCCTGCATTGACCTCATCCAGCCGCTCCAGCAGGATCTTCAGCTGCTCCTCCAAAGGCAGGTGCTTCTGGTTCTCCGAGAGCAGCAGCCGCACATCTTCTGGGGGAACAAAGAGGAGCAGATGGATGAAAGAAAACTGGGAACTCTTTGGAACTACTCTGCCTGAAAGGGCAGGTTCCCCACAGAGGGAAGTAGCTGAGGTGGTACCAAACACTTGTGAACATGGGAAGTTATCCTAAAAGACCTGGAGAAGGAGCCCTGTGGGAAGCAAGGTGGGGAAACCAGCCTGGAGAATGCCAGGGTTCCCATAATCTAGGGGAAGGACACAGAAGGAAAAAAGAGAGGGGGTTGTAACAGGAAAAACAAAAGGATGCTGAATCATTACAAAGCAGGGAAGTTCCCTGTCTGAGCCTATCCCGTGCTGGACCAGGGAAAAGAGGACCGTAAAAGGACCCTTCTTGGACAAGCTCTACCTGGTGGTGCTCCCCACTGCTCAGACACAAGCAGAACTACAACCATGGAGCCAGTGAGCTCTGGCTGAGGGGTACCAGGAGCTGTGTAGCAGCCAGCAAAGCCCACAGCTTGAGGGAAAAGGGGAAGCACTCATCTCTGACAACAGGGGCATCAGTCCTTCCAGCCAGGCAGCACAGCCAGAGCCTCTGAGCAGCCCTCATACCCCAGGACAGGGGATGAGAACCCACCATCCTCGATGTCTTGGACCTGAGCCTCTTCCATCGTTACACAGTGAGGGAAGTGCATGCCTGTCTCAAAGTCAATGCCCATCTTCTCAGCCTGCCGGCGAGCCTGCCGCAGCACAGCACCTCCCTGCTCCCGCAGGCGGATGGCTGCCCGGTAAAAGATGGTGTCTTTGGCGTTGTATTTCAAACAGTTGTTGATGATCAGGTTGAAATCCTCCTCAAAGTCGTCGAAGTTCAGGTAGCGATAGGCTTCCAGGTTTTGTTTCATTGTCTGAAAGTCCATCGGCTTCTTGATGTGATCCAGGTAGTCTGGGACCTGCAGGAGGAAAGAGGCAGAGCTAAGAGCCTGGGAGCCAGCCCTCAGCATTACCTGCTCCAAGAAAACAGTGGTTAAAGGAATGAGGTATCACTCCCTGTGTTGTGCCCAAATGCACATCGGGGAATGCCGTCTGCTTGTGCAGCTTGAGGAACAGCAACGCCTCCGGAGCAGGAGCCCATGTGCTGTGCTCAACCTGCTCGAGCAGATATGCGCTCTGAGGCGGTTTTTACAGCTCCAGTGCACTTGCCAGCATCCCGTCCTCTCCTCCTGTCTGCAGGCAGCTGGGATCCAGTATGCTCCATGGCATTCCCTGAGGGATGAAGCTGCAAGCGCAGCCCCTGGGGTGAGGGTGAGTGCAGACAGGTAAAACAGCACTGGCAGCACTGGCTGCAGGGGGGACTGTGCAGCATTCCCCCCAGCTCTGCTGGGACACCTCCGTGCTGACCTCCCTGCAGTCTGAGAGTCAAACCCTTTCCTGTGCTGTGCTCAGTGCATCACCTGGCAGAGGCCTTCATGAGAGGACAGGTAAGAGTGTGCTGCCTGCACTCTTACCTTCCCAACGGGAATGCTCAACTGCTCACAGACACCAGGCAGGCATCAGCAATATGTGAAGAGGAAGAGCTGAGTAATGTGCTCCAGCCAACACCCGCTCAGCTCCTGGAGGGGCTTTGCTGCACAGCCCCCTCACTACAAGAGAGACATTGAGGTGCTGGAGCAGGGCCAGAGAAGGGCAACAGAGCTGGTGCAGGGCCTGGAGCACAAGTGTGATGGGGAATGGCTGAGGGACCTGGGGGGTTCAGTCTGGAGAAGAGAAGGCTCAGGGGGGACCTGATCGCTCCCTACAACTGCCTGAGAGGAGGATGGAGCCAGGAGGGGGCTGGGCTCTGCTCCCAAGGAACAAGGGATGGGACAAGAGGAAACGGCCTCAAGCTGCACCAGGGCAGGTTTAGACTGGAGATGCAGCACCTGGGCAGCCCTTGGCACGAGCAAGGGACGAGCTGGAGTGAAGTAAATCTGGGAGAGGGGGTTCTTACTTCGTAGATTTCTGTTACCTCAGAGAGAGGGACCGGCTCGCTGAAGATGTTGCCTGTGTCTTTCTCCTGCAGCTGCTCAAGCGTCTTGCGGAGCAGGATGAGGAAGGGGGTCAGCTGCATCTCCAGTGCTACCTGCTGCACCTTGATCTGAAACAGAGCAACACAGGGGCTGAGACTCCTGCCCAGCAGCAGGGACAGTCCCTAGGGAGCAGTGGTGCAGTGGTGCAGGACAGTGGCACCGCTCCTTGCAGGACAGGGACTGCTCCTCACCCCTGTGTGTGGGGAGCAGAGGTGTACACCAGCTCCAGCACACCCCACCTCAGCCTTGCAGAGCAGCCACCTTCACTCAGAGCCACCGGGGCAGGGCGCAGCACGGCTGAGGGGACCCAGCACACACCTTACAGCGCTCTGAGGAGCTGCCCATGCTCATGCCCACCCCAGCAGCTCCCCGAGGAGGACACGGAGTCGTTACCGTCTCTCTCTTGAGCTTCTCCCGCTTGCGGATCAGCTCCACCAGCAAGCGTGCGCGCTCTAGGTCATGGCGGAGGCGCTGCCATGACTTCAGCTGCTCCTTCAGGGCCCAGTTCTTATCCTCAGTGTCTCTCTGCGGGAACATCAGAGACCATGAGCTGACAGGAGATGTGTTCCCATCTCCACCTTCCTGACCGTGTGCTGGGGCTCCTCCCTGGCAAAAGGAACCAGCATGTTTGACCCTCTGGTGCAGCAAAGGTCCCAGTTCCCTTGTTGTAACCTAAGTGTGTGGTTCAGAAACAGACTGACCTCTAGCCAAAGTGGAATACCTGCTCCTTGGGTACCAAGCCCTTAGGATGCCAGGAGCTGGACATCCCAAGCCTCTGTAAATACTGTTCCTAACACAGCTGCCCAAGAGCACAGAACAACACCAGGGTCTGTGCTGCTGGTCAGAGCTCCAGTAAAGGGCAACAGGGCAAACAGGGAACATAGCTCTGGTTGTTTTCACTTCTGGAGCACCAAAAAATGCCAGCTCTTACTCTGCCATAGCCAAAGATGAGCACAAGCAGCATCAACCCTTCTCTAGCAAATATAAGTGAGAGGGGGCAAAGGCAGGAGAAGCCCTTGCCTGGTCACAGGCCTCAAAAGGCCCAAGAAGAAAGATTTGGAGCTCAGACAAGGAGCCAGAAGGAAAATCTTCCTCTCTGGCACCAACGACTTCACATCTGTGAAGCAGTGACTAAGGGCTGAGGCAGACAGTGAGCTGGAAGCAGCACTCACAGGGAGTGCTCCTGGAGCGGTTTCAGGAACTGGGAGCGAGGCCTTGGATCCTTCCAGACTGTGGAGCTCTCCAGCCACCCCTCTCAACACTCACTGTTGAGCAGCCTCAGACTAGAGCCACTCTGACAGGTTTGCCATTGCCACCAGCTAAATGAGGGCACAAGGCAGGAGCTAACTCTGCAGAGCAGCACGAGAGGGCAGGATTCCCTTCCTGTGGCAGGCTGCCAGGGCTGCCTGGCACATCTCTCAACACAGAGAGCATGAAGTGAAGCAGAAAAAGCAGCTGGGGCTGCCCTCACTGGGGCTGCCCTTCCTTGCACCCCTGACCCCCTTCTGCGCCTGCAGGCACCACATGCAAAGCAAAGGCTCTGAGCCCACAGCTCCAAAGGAAGGTGCAGGAAGCACACGTGCACACACAGGCAGGATCCCTGCAGCATCCCAGCGAGCAGCCCTTACCTGGTCACAGTTCCTCTGTGACTGCAAGTGTGTCTGGAGGCGGCGGAGCAGGGGGACGCCGTTGCGGGACTGTCTCTTCAGTGTCCAGTAGCTGTGCAGCCTCTGCATGAACTGGCTCTTCCTCTGGATGGTTAAACGGTTTGTGATCTTGCTGAGCCTGAAGGAGGAAGAGGAACCACAGAGCCCATCAGCAAGGCAAGCCTGGGGAGAGGGAGCAGCGAGGCCACCCGAGAGCAGCTGAGGAGCTGCTGGGGCTGAGGACACCGTTTCCCATGGCAGGAACTCTTGTACCACCAAGTGACACAGGGCAACAGCCCCCCTGAGTCACCCACAATGGGGGACACCAGGGAACATCCAAACCAGACTTTTCCCTTCTACCTCCTGCCAACTTTGGGGCAAAAGGCTGGGGCAGTTCAGGGTACAACACATCTGCATGGGGGACTGGATCTTTAACAGCTCTCATAATCCCCAAGGCCATGAGCATTTTGGCATTGTTATCCCCAAACCATTATTTACCTGGCTGAGGGCCACTCACGGTGACAAATGCCCTGGACAAACGTTACCAGACAAACTCGAGCCCCAGAGAGCCCATAACTTGACCAAACCTGGCAAAGAGTGAGGAGGGATCAGGAGGCACAAGCACAACAGAGCTCCTGTCTGATCCCATAGCATCACAGAAGGGATTTTCCTGCTGTCTACAACAGTAGAAAGTCTGGAGGGGTTGGGACAGTCTTGTTCTGTAAAGCTGGACTACTGGGGAGCTGAAGGGATGAAGCCCCAGCATCACCTCCACATCCCACAGGGGATGACCTGACCTGCATCCTCGTCAGCTAAAGAGGCCGGGGAGGGCAGCCTCATGTGCCATCGCCAGCCAAGCACAGCTCCCACAGGAAGACGTTTGGCATCCTGGCAACAGTCCTTGAAGAATAATTGATCCCAACAGGAAGGCCTGGGGAGAGGTTAACAGCTTCTAGCTCAGTGTGGGTTTCACTGCGAGCACAATGATAGCAGCAAGAGCCTCCAAACTGCCTGCCAGTGCATCCACACGTGAGGAAAGAGGCTCCAGCTACAGAGCAACCCCGAGTGAGCACAAACACAACGTTAGGACAAAACCAGACTGTGCTAAAAGCTGCAAGGTGACAGCAAGACCCAAAACCATCTTAAGGGTGCTTGTGCCTTCCTGTGAGCCGTCAGCGTTGGGATGTGACAGAAACACGACCCCTGGCAAGGCCTCAAGTGCCTTCCTGTGCTGTGAAGCCAACCTCAGGAGAGTTGTGACCCTCACAGGCAGGAGTCCTGGCCCTCTTCAGAAATCCCTTGCAGTCCTTCTGCACCCCACTGCTGCCTGGCCCTGAGGCAGAGCCACTGCCTGCAACAGGCACAAAATGCTGAAGAAGCCCAGAAGGGGGTAGGATGAGCTGGGCACAGGGATCCCAACACCATCTCTCTGCTCCAGAGCCAAAAGAACCCCTGGGGTCAGCCCATTTCCCAGGCCTGAATCGCTCCCACTCGTCCCTCTTTTCCCCAGCACAGCCTCAGGAGAATCAGAGAATGCCAGACTGGTCTGGATTGGAAGGGACCTCAAAACTCATCCAGTTCCAACCCCTGCCACGGGCAGGGACACCTTCCACTAGAGCAGCTTGCTCCAAGCCCCATCCAACCTGGTCTTGGACACTGCCAGGGATGGGGCAGCCACAGCTTCTTTGGCCTCACCACCCTCATAGTGGTGCCTCATCATCCTCATAGATCCTTATAGAGGAGCACCTGAGGAACCAGGGAGGGAAAAGGGACCTTGTCTGCCATAAACACTGGTATTGATCCTATAACTCATCCTGCTCTCAAGGAGCAGAGAGGGGAAAAGCAGCTCTGCCTTTCACCCAGCTGGGAGTAATTGCAATGTGCAAACCCCAACCATGTCCCGAAGGAGGAGAACCTGCTTTAGTGCCTTTCCTTGCTGCTGCTGGAGACAGTGAGCCACAACCTGAGGTCCTTCCTTGGAGACCTTTGCTTCCAACCAACACAGAGTGCACTTGCCAAGTCCTCCCTTTGCTCTCCAGCAGTAGCACACAGGTCATGGCAATCGCTGCTGCGGTTGTCCCGGAGTCAGGCTGAACCTTCATCCCTGCAATTATCAGCCCTCTCAGAGCTCTATTTTGCCAAGACAGAAGCCAAGAGGCTGCCAGGTCCATGCCCTGTGTACCTGAGGTTTGGTGGTGGCACCAGGCAGGTCTGCACTGTGTGTCCTGCATGCACAGGCTGGCTTCAACCATCGGCACCTCCAACAAGGGCATTGGTAGCATCAGCCCTCAATGATGCTCCCAGCATCCTGGGGCATCCCAAGCCACACACATCCTTCTGCCACTTGTGCTTCCCCATATCCCAGGGACTTCAGTAGATTGGGAAAACAGGACCACATGCTTGCATCCCCACCATCCACTCGGGATCTGCTCATCTATGGAAGCAGAGTGCTCCGTGCTTTGGGAAGCACCATGCAGCCACCCAGCAGGGATTATCCCACCCTTTTACGCAAGATGTTTGGGTTTGGGGTTTTGTTGTTGTTTGGGGATGGAGAGGGGGGTGTGTGTGTGTGTTGTTGCTTTGGTTTTCTTGGAAGCGTGTCCCTGGATTTCTGACGGGAAGAAGCTGGCGTTTCATGAAAGCCTCATTATTTAATGTTAAAGCGCTTCAATTAGTTTCATTTGATTTACTTTGATGCTTTTGTTCCCCGAGGTTGCCAGCACACAGGGGCCGCTCCACCTCTCCGTGCCTGCTCCACTTTGATCTCAGCAGCGCTGCTATGGGCCTCCTGCCACTCCCCAGGCTCTGAGGACACAAGCATCCAGCACACAAACCCAGTCCCTAGCGCTGGCACCACCGGGGCTGCGGCTCTGGCATCCCAGCATCACCCCCATCTGTTCCAAAGCCAATATTGACTCGGGATGGGGGGGGAGCCCCCCTGCAGGGCTGCTTTAATCAAAGCTTTCCCCAGCAAATGAAGGGGGTTTTGCATGAAGGTCTCCAGGTGCTCCGGTGAGGGGACAAGGACACAATGGGCAGCACGGCGGGGGCTTGCTGCTATGGCAAAGAGGGGGAGCCGGAGCCTCGGGTGAGCTCCTGGGGTTAGGCTGTAGCTCCAGGAGCCAGGCAGCGGTTTGAACACGGAGCCAAGGCATTTAACATGTGCAAAGCAATTAAGAGAGGCAGGAGGGGAGGTTGAGGCATTTTGGAACAGGAGCTTGTTCTCATGGGAATGCTACGGTGATGCCCTCGACCGGAGTCCCCCATCCTTAAAGCCTTCCCTTTCCCATTCCTGCTCTAAAGCTGTTGTTTTCCTCACTTCTCCTTGATGAGGGGGAGCAGCAAGGTTTGGGTATACAGAGATTTGCCAGAATGATTTGCATTAATACAAGGTTGGAAGTGACCACAAATCAAAGCAGTTGCTCCAAGGGCCAGAATAGAGGGAAGAGTGGGCAAAGGCAGGGAGAGCTTCTGCCTCCTCTCAGGCATTGTGTTGGTGACTGTTCTCTTGTCCCAGGTCTTGGTAATGGTTGTACCTGTGTCCAGCCAGGGTTGGAATGGGAAGCAAATCAGGTAAGTGACATGATGCAAGTGAGGGACATGTTGCTGTGATGACTTGGAAGCTAGGAATACTTTTTGGGTCATGGAATGGGTAGGGATACCATTTGGGTCATGGAATAGGTAGGAAAACCACCTGGCTGCCATCCCTCCTGACCCTACCTGTGCCAGGTCCCTCATACATGCAGCAGTGGGAAGTCTAGGACTTGCTCCCAATGTTTCACATTCAGGTGCCACTTCCACTGCATGCCTTGGGATAAGGACAGATGGATGGACCAGCTGGCTTGCTTGGGGACAGCACATCTATGGATGATACCACAGCATGACAAATCCACTGCCATCTACATCATCCCTTTGCATATCCTGGACCAGGACACAGAGGTGAGCAGGTCAGATGAGCCATGCTGCAGAGCATCACTCAGTGATCAGAGAGATCACTCAGTGCTTTTTGGGTGCTCTATAAGAATGGGAAGGGGAGAAATACCAGCAATCAGTTAAAAATGCATCTATTGAAACCCAACCAAGAGCTCAGAACAATGGGTGAGGGTAAGGAGAGGGGCTGGAGAGCCAGGCAGACCCACAGCATGAAAGATGATGTGCTGACAACCAGCATTTAAAGATAAACCCCAATCTTTACCCTGCTTTTCAGCTGCTTGGACCATTGCCCCTGCCATGGAGGTCGCTGCCTGAGGGTGAAGTTAGGTAGGGGCAGCACAAGCAGGGGTTTGTGCTTCAAAGCTCAGCAACTGTAAAATGCTACCAGGCTTCCCAGTAAACGCAGCCCCTTTTATTTCCCTGCTTTAAAGGCAATGTAATTAATTGAACACCAGCAGCAGGGAAGCACCAGGGCTCCTTTTCCAGGGACAATGGCAAAATAAGTGTAGCAACACCCTGGCCAGAGTATTTCACTTTCCTGATGGGACCAGCATTGCCTGGAGCCTCTTTTCCCCTGAGAACTACCCCAGGCTGCTCTGATTGTGCTCTTTTAGTATGGGGCTTGGGGGCACATCAGGCTCCAGCTTCAAAGGAGCCCTCATGTAGCTGCCCATGGGCAAGGCCCCATAGGTAACCATAGCCAAGGGCATCCCCTTCTTGGGACCATGGCTCCATCTCAGGGACTTATAGTTTATGGGCAGAAGTCTTTTACTTGCCCCAGTGTGTGTCTGTTTCAGCTGCATGTGGGAGCATCACGAATGGGTTTAATCTCCCCATAGGGAAAGCAAGCAGCTGTTATTTCCTTTGGCTTCCATTGACCAGTATTTCCCAGTTTATGAAACCAGTTCTCTGGGGAAACAAAACTGAGCAGTATCTTGGGATAGAGGAAAACCAAAAACTTCTCAGCCACAACCTTTGTCCTCCCTCATGAGGCTGAGCCTTCTATCAGCTCCAGTGCTGCTGGAGGGGGCAAAAGTCACACTGAGCCATTCCAGGCCAGGCTGGATGTGGTTCTGAGCAACCTGATCTAGCTGAAGAGGTCCCTGCTCATTGCAGGGGGTTCGAACTGGATGAGCTTTAATGTCCCTTCCAACCCAAACTGTTCTATGATTCTATATTACATCGCTTTGTCCTGTTGCTGGGTAGCAAAGCAGAGCCTGTGCTGGAGATGCTGCCCTATGGATTCCTTTGGAATAACTCTCCCAGCACCCATGTTTTCCATGGAGGAGGAAAGTCCCCATTCCCTGGGCAGCCTGGAAGGGCTGGGGCTGCTCCTTGCCCTTTGCCTGGAGCAGGAGGCAGCGATCCCCATCCCATCCCACCAGGGCTATGCCTCCATCCCAGCCAGCCTGGGGGGGGGACCCATCCTTATCTCCCCATCGATAGGGTTCAATGGCACTGAAAGAGCTGCTCTCCCTCTGGTCATTTGTAGCTGGTCGATGCTGGGCTGACATTTAACTGAACCCAGGGCAGCAGCAGGCAGCGAGGGGCGAGGAATCGCTTCCCTATTGTAATACCCCAGACACTGGGAGCTTGGCTAATAGGGGACATTCTTTCCTCCCAGGGCTTCCTCCACTGCCTTTAATGCATTCAGGGTCTGCCTGGGCTATTTGGACTCGTTAATGGCACCATTTGGGTGACTGTCTTCCCCATTGCCCTTGCATGAATATGATCCCTATTTTGTTGGGCATTGTTCATAACCAGGGGGGATGATTAATCAGAGCAGAAAGGACTTTATTCAGCTGGAATTCCTTCCATGGCTGCACCACTGGGAACAAATTAGCAGTTCACACATTGCAATTGGCCTTTTCTCTGGACACAGGGTTTGGGTTACAGACACTTCTAAGGGGTGTGAGGGAGCCTGCACCCTTCCCCTCCATAGGGGTATATCCAGGGGCTGATGGAGCTGTTGGAAGTTGTTCCATCAGCCCTGGCATGATGCTATCGATCAGTGGGATGGGTGGAGGGAGACCTTCGGACTAATGGAGTTCAGGGATTCTCTGACTCAGAGGCTAAACACAGATCCATTCACTGTGAATGCTAATGGCTGATTAAACCTGGTACCTGAGGTTCACAGTAAACTGCTGTTGTGAATGTCCTGAGCACACACTGAAATACAGGGATCTAGAGCCATCATTTCCCATCACTTCCATGCTGCAAACTGCTTCCCAGATGGACTAACCTGATCAGCTCCCTGCTCCCTGCAGCAGGCTGCTAATGATGTCATTGCCTTTTGAGATGCTCAGGATTGATTAGGGGTGGAGCGCAATGGTCCTTATCTGGTTGCTGAGCTTCTGGGGTGGCAAAGCAGACTTAGACCCTTGAAACAAACCCCTCAGTGATGAAACATTAAGAAGGAACGGGTCAATTTGTGGCAATTCCTTTTCCTTTCCCCTTTTCCTTCCATCCTGTCAGGATAAACACTCTGCAGACAGACAGTCCCCAGCTGCTGTCCCTAATAGATGAACCTCTGCATCGCACTCTGCTGATGACATCTGCCCTGGGATGCTGGATGCAAAGATAACTCCCCAGGTCTGGATTGTGTTTCCCAAGGGTTATCAAGAATGGATTCTTTGAGGTTTTTAAAGCATCCTCTCCTAATGGTTCGTTTACCAGACCCTGGGTGCCTTGTGATGCTCGGTTCACACTATCCAATCACTGTGTTTTGCTGCTCCTATGCTTTTCCCAGCTGGAAGGATGGGATGGAGCTCGCTGTCCTCAGCCCGTTAGGAAGATCCTGCTCACTATTACTTGTGCCTGCAGCAGGGCTCAGCTGCTCACCAGCATCCTTCCTCTGCCCATGGCTGTTCCTGATGGGGCCTCCAAGGTGTCTCAGCAGTAAAGGACCTGCTCATCAGCTAATGTGGGAGATGAGCTTGGTCCTTCAGGCTCTGTGCTCCCCAGGCTGCTTTGAACCCTGCAATCCTGTCTTTGCAGCACCCCACACCCCTGATCTCCCAGGCTATACACAGAGCTGCTCACAGGTCCCCAGGGCCACCATCAGCACACCCTGCCCATTGCAAGGCCTTGGTTAATGGGGTTGCAGAGGTGTGGCAATCACCAGGAGGTGGATGAAGAGGACAATGACTGCGGGATGCTCGGACAAGCCGGGCCGGATCCGTCCTTGTGCTACGGATGTGCTCCAGCAGGCATGAAATGAGACAGGAGTGATTCAGCTGCTGACCTGCAGGGCAGCCCCATGGGGCTCCATAGATTGTGTTGGAAAGGAGGACGTGTTCCTACCTGTGAGGTGCAGGGGAGCAGGGGCAAACCCTGGCTGACCCGGATGGGAAGGGAATGGGATCTGCAAAGGGCTCTATGAAGGATTTGGCTTGTGGCTTCCACAGCAGCAGGGCACAGAGGCCACTCTGGGAGGCATTTTCCCACATGGAATCCTAGAGTGGTTTGGATTGGAAGGGATCTTAAAGCTCATCTGGAGTTTTAAGGTCCCTTCCACTAGAGCAGGCTGCTCCAAGCTCCATCCAACCTGGCCTTGGGATGGAAATCAAGGACTTCTGCATCAATCTCTCACTTCTGAACACACAAACCCTGCCTGGATGCAGGCAGAGGGCACGGTCCCAGTGCATCCCTCTCACCAGACAGCAGCATGTGTATAGGAAGGACACGCTGAGACCCCCTTGAGACACCCCAGAAGGCTGCAAACGTGCTATGGAGCCACTCTGCTGTCACTCAGCAATAAACATCACCCAGGGACACAGGCGCATCCCTGCCTGATGGCACAAGTGGAAGCAGGGAGGTGGTGCTTAGCTCCCCCGGCGCCTGCGCTGCAGGCTTGGAATACCGGCTCGTGTCAGCATCAATTTGGGAACGCCTGTGTCAGGCAGGCACGCTCCCTGTGGATGCGTGGTGGTGCTGATAAGGAACACGTACTGCAATGAGGGCAATGTGCAGGGAAACAGGCTCTGCCCTCCTCCCGACGCGCCCCACGCTGAGTCACTGCAGCATCGAGATCTGGAAAGAGCCCAAGACACCAATCAACCACATCGGGGCTCTCTGGTGATAACGCTGCATTATCAGGCTCCATCCAGCTGCTGAGTCAGCCCCACCCGCCCTCCCCACCTGGCCGGCAACCCCGGACCCGGCGGCTGCGCCAGCCGTCGGGACTG
>JANHGB010020162.1:0-27272 GCA_026283785.1 Coracopsis vasa
CAGTCTCATTGTCCATGTCACTGACAAAGATGTTGAACAAGACCAGTCCCAACACTGATCCTTGAGGGACACCACTCGTTACTGGTCTGCAGCTGGACATTGAGCCATTGACCACAACTCTCTGCGTGCGGCCATCCAGCCAGTTCTTTATCCACCGAGTGGTCCACCTATCAAATTGATGTCTCACCAATTTAGAGACAAGGATGTCGTGTGGGACAGTGTGGAATGCTTTGCACAAGTCCAGGTAGATGACATCAACTGCTCTACCCCTGTCCATCAGTTTCGTAGCCCCATCATAGAAGTATTTGACACATGCATGAGTGCTAAAACTATGAGACAAGGCCCAGACACCCCTACTACTTCATTCTTTTCTGGTTTCTTATGCTGCTTTGTACCTGATGGTAGCTGAGCAGCTCAGCATGCTCCGAGTTGCTCCATATGGATCAATCTTGTCCTTTCCACTCTGCTAGAAGGAGAGTTGTAAGTTTTATTCATGATGTTTTTTTGTCTTACTGTGCATTTATCCTAGAGGATATGAAATTGAAGAACACCCCAGACTTGAAACAGAGGCTGTGGAAGTTAGGAAGCTCTAGTGTCCAGCAACAATTTGGGACCAGCCTTTCACAGTACTTTGCTTCCCTCAGAGGTGACTTCAATTATTGCTACAAACAGTACTGTTGTGCCTAAATGGGTTACTATGAAGATTATTAATTGCTATTTCAAAACTCTGGGACATCTCCATACATTGGGTCTAGGCCATTGAGTGGTTTATAAGTGAAACCTTGAATTCAAGAATGAGGAGAAATGTAGAAAATTTACAGTAGCATGCAAAGCAGAGTACTTGCAACATTTTCTGCTGTAGGAATTCTGCTGTAGGAAACCTCTATTCTTAATGGCAAATCTCACCAGTAAAGTCTACACACAGCAATGTGTTGAAAATCAAAACTGAACATTTCTGCCTCTGGTTTCAGGAGATATTCTCCACTCTTGATGCTGTCACCTTTCTCCTCCTTTTGCTGCTTTTCATCTGGCTGTGGCTTAAAGACATATAAGCCACAGTTGGTCGGGTTCCCCTATTGCTCAGAACCACTTTTCAGTGGTTCTTGTAAATTAATTTGTTCAATCCTAAAGGCTGGCTATATAAAACAAATATGTACTGTATAAAATTATTATTTCTATTAAAGCAAAATAAGCAATACTGAATATGAAACCCTTTGATGCAGTGTTCTGTTCCAACATTGTAAATTACTTGGAAGCCATTAGGGCATTTCACTTTGAAGGTTCATGTATATAAAATGCATTATTAACTTACTAAATGTTATTGAAATGTACAGTTAAAATAAAGTGACTAACAGAATACAGACAGTGACTCTAAACTCAAATTGTCTTTTCCACTATAAAGTAGTAGTTTATCATTATTTACAGATTATAGTGGGCCTTAGTTTAGTAACTAAAAATATTTTGTTTATAAAAGGAATATTTTACATTTCTCTCTCAGGTGAAAATATTAATTCATGATAAAACCTTCAAAGCATTTAAGGAATAAATAATGGATTTGAGACAAAGACAGTAAAATGTGTTTCAGCATTTTTAATCTACTGATGGTAGTAGCTAGCTACCACAGCTACGATTTTTGTGGAAAGTCATGTAAGTATCTCATCCATTGTGACCTTCACAATACACAGGAAAGCAACAGGCCAACAGGAATTTTGGACCTTGTGAAGTTTTAGTTTAATCTTTGCAGTAAAGGAATGCTGGCAAGCAAAAGTGAGATAGGTTATGCAGTTACCTGCTCTTGCAACAGTGCTGAGCAAGCAATTATTACACTCGTAACTAGAGGTACATGTAACCTATACCTAAACAGATAGATAGCCATGCACATGAATCCTGACTGTGTTCCAGATCTATGAGGGGCAGTATCTTGTCTTGGCTTTTTTAAGGGAATGGAATCTAGTTGAGTGACAAGAAAGGTAATTTACAACTTTATAGGAAGGTTCCTGCTCAGGACTGACAGTGTCAGTGCTGCGGAAACATCTTGGCATACACTGACTCTCCATTTTGTCTAGGACAGGGTGTAAAGGGTGTCCAGAAACCACAGTTTACACAAGATTTCAATTACTTGAAGCCAAAATTCTGAAATTCTCTCATAGTCAAAAATGGACTTGATTTCTTGTTTTAATCTACATTAATTCTTTTTAATCAGTAGATCAGTGTCAGTCTTCCCACAGACTTCAGTGTTCCTTAAATCAAGTCTAATTAGTATAAATAAATGCAAATATAAATATATCAAATATATATCATCAAATATATACAGATAAATCAAGTTGGACTCAATGATCCCTATGAGACCCTTCTAAATCAAGATATTCTATCATACTATGTACAAATATAATGTAACTCAAATTTTGATGTTATTACGTGACTTCAGATGTTGTAGTGCTAGGTGTGTACTTATTATTTTGACAAATTGACCTGACTCCTTTGAATTACCACTGATATAACTCTATGGGAACAAGACATGAGCTTTCACTATCTGTACCCCTCCCGGATTATCATGTTTGTTCACACTAACAGCTTTCAGACTTTGGGCAAGTAAACAAACTTCTTTGTGAAAACTTGGTCTTGGTTCTTTCTATGTAAGCAAATCTTCATAATCCCCTAACTTCACTTTTCTTTGTGAACATCTCCTGCAAATCCTCTTTCAAAAAATCTCTTCTGCCTGCAGAACATTAGGTTTTAGAAAGGATGTAAATATCACTTCTATGCTGACTTATGATCTGAATGTCACCCTTGTATATATTCTGGTTTGTGTTTGTATTGGGGTTAGCGCTAGAAAGAGGCAACCACAGGCCTGGAGACGTACAATAAAAAGAACAGTGGCTGACTCAATGAGCTTACAGTATAATCAGTGACAGTCTTTTCTTTGCAAGTATATGTGGATGATTGGCTGTATTGAAGAGGTACATGTTAATATGTAAAGTGAAAGAGGGAAAGCCTGACATTTTTTGTATATATTTGAATAATTCAAGTAATGCAATTTCACTGATCCGTACCAGTTTACAAGGAATTTAAATCAAGGCTTTTGGGTCACCCAGGAAAATGCACCAAGTTTTACTCTTCTCTGAAGTGATACATTTAAATATGGAAAGAATTATTTACAACTTCAGAGGTCTACATCTATTTTTATTTTGCAATATTAATATTTCATGTACACGTCTTTATAACTCACTTGATCTGGTATTTGTCTTCCATTCTTAATAATTCGCTTACAGCTTCATAATCTGTTAACATCACTGCCAATTCCCAGATTTATGCCTATCAGAGCTCTTCAGTGATCTTTGCATATGTAAACCCTAGCTAAGCATATAAATGTTACAATCAGATAAGCAAAGCTATAAATTTCTGGACAGCTTTGATATCATTAGCTGTATTTATGGTACTATTGCAGGAGCTGTTATGCATTTGAGACTTAAGAGTTGGTGGTAATTGTACGATACATTAGCCAGGAATATGTTTTGTTAAATCAAGACTTGATTGAAAACCAGTTCAGAATATATGTTTAATTTTATGTTGAAACTTGGAAAGAAATAAAGAATCTCTTTATCGGTTTTATTATCAATAGTAGTTAAGAAGACATCCACAATCTTCAAAGATTATCTTCTTTTATCTTTTTATCACCTCTGATTTTCTCAACTTTTCCTGATTGTTAAACAGGACACATGGGCAACCTATGATCAAAGAAAAAACTATTACTTCTTTCAAGAACAGATACTATCTATTCACAGAGTTTATCTGCTTAAGCAGAATGTATTCCCAAATGACACAGAGGAAAGCAAGTTCTTAATCAAAAATAAGAAATAAAGAATGACAAATTTCAGGGTTTATATGGAGAACATTATGCAAGTCTCTCATCATAACATTTTTAATATTTCAAATGTGAAAATCATTGCTTCCTCCATCATCAGTGACCTAAATTACAAGCATAGCATTTCTGTATTGTCATGGACAGCTCTACCTTTACAAAGAGTAAAAAAATCTGATGAAAAGAGTAAAAATACTCTTAATTCCATAAGTCTTTTTCACTGTAGTTAAATACAGCTGCTCTCTCAGTGAATATGATTACATGTAGAAAATATCAAACCAAGAGTTACATTTTAAACAAAAAATACCCCAAACTTCAATAATTTCAATTTTAATTAATTTACTAATTAAAAGCCTTCACTATCTGCAGATACCATTCATTTAGAAAGAACAAATGAGAGCAGGTTCAATAGGACAGAATTAGTTAACACAGTCATAGAAACTATAAAGTTAGCTCAAGCTGCTTTGAAAAAGACAGTCACCATCTCAGTGATCGATGAAGCAACGAGAAAAAAGATGGTAGGAAAAAAAATAACCGGGACAAAGAAAATAATATCTGTTTTACATTTATAAACATTGACTATCTCTTGGCTATTTTAGATTAAGCAAGTAAATTTTTTTCCACTATATATAACTGTTCCAAGTGAGTTCGCAAAATATACAAAATATGAAAATAAAACCTCAAAAGATTCAAAATGAAAAGTGAAGAGTGAATAAAAATCCTCAATCTGAGGAGAGGAATTCATTGATCTTTCTTCAAAAAATAAATGCATTTTAATGTTATCTTGCTAGTTTGGATATCTATAGAGTGCAATTTTTTCCCTAGTTAACAGGTCTAGGAATTCTAGCAAGGGCAAAAGCATTATCCAATGATACTATTTTTTTATTTGTAAATAAGTCAAAAGTAGGCAATGAGTTGAACTTCATAGTCATTTGACATATCCCTTGACAAAACAGACTTGTAAGGATTTCACAGAACTGATAAAAAATATCAACACAAAACTTACAGGTTGGAGTGAATATACATATACACAAAAAAGAAACTCACTGACAATATGCAAGGAGTTTTAACACTGCATTAAATCCAAGTTAAAAATCTCTGTCTCAAGAGTGGTTTCTAACATCAGAGAAAATTCTTTTGATAAAGCATAGCATTTTCACTCTACAGGTTCTATAACAAGGTAGTGTTTCTTCCTAATTCAGCATTATAAATATTTTTTAAAAATACTCTTCTGCCAAGACTACCAAGATGCAGGGCAGAAGAACTTTCCTAGGGTCATGCAGCAGGTAAGAAGTAGAACCAGAAGCAGTCAAGAAGTAGTCAAGAAGTAGTAGTTTTGAACTTTAAAACTAGCACACAACCCTCTGTACTACCCTTCTGTGCCAGCAGGATAAATGGAAAAAGGGTTGGTGGCAATATGACAACATTACCATTTTTATCTCAGGTGGCTGTCATCCAGCAATAGAGAAAGATATTTTAAACAAAGTCTTAGATTCCTTTCAGTAACCTGTGAACCAGCAGGAGAAAATTCTGTATGTATTATGTTTAATTGCTGCTCCCTTTTTAGCATTTCAAGTAAAAAGAGAATGGCAATTTCATAAAGCTGAAAGATCACCTTTATCTTCTCTCAATTTTATTTCACTGGCCTACAAAAAAAACCCATTCATAAACGAAGGTGTGCAAAACTGTACAATCAAAATCTGGGGCCCACATGAATGACTGTGTCCCGTGCTTGTTGACTACTGGTCAAGAGCTGTTCCAGACAGTGAATGACTGATATATTTCTCCTTTTCAGAGGTAAAGTAAAACTGAATATGACACTCCTTCAATACAAAGCCAGGAGCTTTACCTTAGAGGCCTAAAGTTGAAAGTAATTCACTTCCATGCCAGTCAGAAGTTTCAGAAGACAAATATGGATTAATTTATTCTGTTGATATTCTAAAATGACCAGATAAGGAGCCTAAGATCATCTTGTTCTCCTAGGTGGTCTTTTTGTTCCTGAATAATTTATGCAGAAACAGTTTCGAACTGTCTTTTGCTACCTGTATACTGGGTTTAAATTTTTTCACTCTTGCATTTTAAGTTCAGAAGTAATCTCATTTTTCATTAAAAATAGATTAATCTTACTTGGATATAAAAGCAGCAAAAGAGGAAACTATCACACATAAGAAACATACCTAATTAGGAGGTAGAATTTGAAATTAGGAGCCTTATAAATTGTTGCATATTGTATGCATCATGTGCATATTACTTACTAAAGTAGATTGCATCATTGTAAGAGGCTGTTTTCATTTAAATTCAGCTTAAAGTTTCATTTTATCACAGGGATGAGTAGAGGCTTGTCTAAAACAAGAAATGACCAGAAAAAAAGGGTGTTCTTAAAGTTTTGAAAGATTTGACTAGTCTTTTCTTATCTTCATTGTTTTGTGCATTTGTCCTAAGCTTTAAAGGGGTTGCAAACAGATAATATAAGTACAAGGAAAAATAGAAAATATCTCAAAGAATCTCAAACAATGCCAATGAGTGTGTCTTACTGAAATAAAAGGGAATTGCAAATGTTTACCTTGACTGTGAACCTGGCCAATTGTTTTTATAATGTAGCCTAAACAAGCAGTACTCACAGTTTATCAAGAAAATTCATCTTTATCTGTTACTTAGTGGAAAAAAAAAAAAAAGCCAAAACAAACCAACAACCAAAAAAAACACTCAAACCCAGCCAACCAAAAAAAAACCAAAAAACCAAACCCCAAACCCAAAATAATACCTATATTACTTTTATTATTTACCACCTTATGCAGTACTTTAAGATAACCTTAAGAAAAAAGAGAGGAAACAAATAAGACCCTGTTAACCTAAACCAGACTTCACTTGCACCCGCATGGTGTTCATTTAGTTTGCTAGCAGTCTTATCAAATTAGAGGAAAAGTATCAAAAGCTTGTGATGATTCTAAGTTACACTGATCTGCCATTCTCAGAAGCTAGCTGTGGCTTGGATATTACATCCACAACCCATACAAAGGTTTCTTCTATAAATATCAACCTTTCTACTGGTGATGTGTGGAACATACCTAGCAACATAAGATGTTAATACCATCCATCAGTAGCCTTATAGAAACCAAAAAGTTTCATCATTTTCTTTCTGTTGGTTGGCTTTCATAAATGCCAAGGAAAACTTTGTTCATATATCAGTGAAACTGTGGGTCATTAAACATGTCTTTGTACATAACAATTCATGTGAGAAAGTGCTGTCATTTGCACTGGTACAAATAACATTGATTAAAGTGTTTTGCTTTCATTCCTAATAGCTCTTTGACCAAGAAAGGTTAGATTTTAGAAACAGAGAATTTTCTGTCAAACTCCCTGAGCTATTGAAGTTCTTTTTTTCTCTAGGCAAATATGTAGACCTGCATTTTTTTAACAATGTAAAAGGGAAGGGAAATATTACCTTGTTAGCATGCCTCTCTGGCTGATAAGCTAATATATTTTGATGTGTGCTGAAGGGAGAAGGTTTAAGCACGTTTACAGTCATGTACTCTTAAAATGGTTTATCATGAAATAAAATGGAGGAAATGAAAAAGTTAAACACAAACTGAAAAGTTTTAGATTTAATCTTAATAATAAAAAGATTTACTCATTCTCTGCTAGAATTTCACTCTTTCTATAGTTCAGAACTAAAATGTCAGCACATTGTTCACTATGTTAGAATTTTCTATGTAATAATGTATCAGATCAGTAACTAAAAATATACCAGATAAAAGTATTTGAAGACAGTCACAATTATCTTGTTCCTGTGATTGCTTATGTTTAACCAAGCTAATTATGCCTTCCCTACTTCTTTCCAGATTTATACAGTAATTGCCAAAGTGTGCTTTTAGAAGGGTGGCTGCCAGAAGGTCAGAAGAAACAACTTAGACAACGCTAATGGACTCATAAACAGCAGCTTTAAAAAGGGCTGTGACCTATCATTTGAAACTATTTGACTGCTACATCTTAAATAAGGATAGGGAGATGGAGACTAGTTTAGTTTTGTGGTTTGCCTTGAAACTGATGACACTGCTTCAATTAACAGAATAACAAAATTTATATGGCAGAGCTCATATTACTCATGGTTCACAGCAAGGAGTAGGTGTTGCCCTAAGGCTCAGTCTAATACTTCATTGGCAATGAATATGCATAACTATACAACAGGTAAAAAAATAATATGGACTTAATTTTCAAATGAATTCTTTTCTGCTCAGTGGGCACTTTAAAAACAAGCAACTCATACAGTTTTGTATAGACACCGGAAAAAGTCTGAGGCTTGCACAGCTGATTCATGAAGAAAGTGGCATAAAACTTCAATTGCTAGAAGCTTTGGTGGGGATACTACTTAATAGCTTGCTTCTTCCCATTGTAGAATAAATACAATTCCAAATTTCTTTCTGGATCAGCTATAGCACATAGCAGTATCTTGAATTTTTAATACCAGGTTATAAAGTTCATATAGAAGCATGTTTGCAATCAAATCTTTATTAAGGAATACCTTTTTAAAGGAATGTAAATTTAAACTTCTACTAACTTCAAAGATGCTTAGGCTTCCCAGGCAAAAAAAGGAATTTAAAGTTGAGAGGTGCATTAATTATAACGTATTGTTTGTTTTGTCCTTTAAACACACAGAGATGCAGCTGAAAGCTGCTCCATTAACCTCCATTTTCTTTTTCCCAGCAGGGCTGAGTAAATGACTGGTGTGACTGGTGGAAAAGGTAAATATTGTCATTAGTACAAATCTCATACCAGCTAAGGTGCTCCTATTGCCTAAGTAAAGCAGAATCTTAGAAACAGATCCAGAAAGTCAAAACAAAATATGAGTCTAACCGTGACAGAGATTTAAAGTTGCAAAGGTAGTCCATCTTAATGCACTAATTTGCTCTAGGAAAATTCTGAACAATTCAAGGCTGTGGGAGTCTAAGAACCAGTTCCACCTGTAACCTGATACAGTTTAAATTAATTCTTTGAATATCCTGGAATGCATTAGGCTGTTGGCCATTCTGGATCAGTAGTTAAATTGATGATTTTTGTTGAAATATCCAAAAGGTAGTACACCAGAGAATGGGATTGAGAGCAGCAGTGAACATGACTTCAAAGAGTAATGATTCTACAGGTAGAAACAAAGGAATTATTACTATCAAACGCTATTCAAAGAACTGGCAATGTTCTACATATAGTAACTTTATCTGAGAACAACGCTCAGATTTCCGATTGAGGACATCTTTTTTGTCATGTTTGGACCACCCTGTTTCAGATAGCATTGATCCAAAGACTAAAGAAATGAAGGGCATGCTCTGAAGAACCAGCAGCTGACTATCAGAAGTCCTGTGGAAGTACAGCTCTTGTGCATAATATACTGATATTCTTGTGGTTATTTTATTGCTTAAAAGCCCATTTTTATTCTTAAAATTTTATTTTAAGTATTTTGTCCATCAGCATATCACATAAGCTCTTTTACTTAACTTGTCTCTTTATGTGATAATTTTTGCAGTATTTCTCATTCCGCATGATACACCTAAGATGACAATCAACTGTTATAAACATTTAGTTTGCATTGACTGCACTTTGCAAATAGGTTATGAAATCTTATAGCACTAAAACATTTCATTAAGCATCATCACCCAGCCACCAAGCACTGTCTTACAAGTAATATGAATTACTTCTCGCACATCACTGATGTTGTGCCATTTGCTTGGGTATCATTAGCACATTTAAGTATTAAAGCCAATAACAAAATCCTAAGATTGTGGATTTCACTAAGCCACTGGAAATACTGATCAATCAGTAGCTAGGCAGAGATGAAGTCGATTTAGTTTAATAACATTGAAAATTATCTGCCTATATAAGATGCATGAGCTATAATTTAACAGCTTAAATACCTCCTGTATTGAATTACTGTACTTTATCTGTTTTTTTATAGAAGATGCAGTATACTAGTGCCTGAGAAACCGTGTATGGCATTTTGTGATATTTTAGTACCTTCACGGTACTCATCTACCAGGAAATCTGATTCTGAGCTAGTTAGTTATGGGAATTAGCTATACGTGGGAATGATTTTCTGTTCCCAATACACTGAGCTTAAACTCAGTGAAACAGCAACAGTAAGGGTAATGGAGTGAGACTGCCCACATTGCCATTTTCAGATGTTCTTTCAATATGACCCTTTTTAACTAGACTGTGTCAGTCTTGTTGATAGCATTATATCAGTGTGACATTATTTATTTCAGAATCAAGCAACAGCAAATGCTTTGATTTTTTTAAAAAAATATTCCTTACCAAGAAAAACTTTGCTATGAATGAGCAACATTGAAACTATTCATCATCTAACAGCTACAAGATGTGTGGCTTGTTCCAGGGAGGGTTGATCTTGTTCTGAGACTGATGCTTTTAGTTGTTAGAAAAACCCTTCAGGAGTCCTGCACTTGCACACAGTGCTCAGAGTCCTCTCATCTACTAACTTATCATTTTAAGCTGTTGCTTCCAGAGTTGCCTGGACTGCTTACTGTCTCTGGGATTTGAAAAGAATGGCAAAAGGCTATTACTTTTAATGCAGAGGTAAAATAAATCAGACTCCAAATGAGGACTGTTTAAGTTTGCATTCTAATTCTTGGAGTGAAAGATGCATCTTTTTGCAGTACTGGTGATTTTCAATAGCACCCGAAACACTAGTAGAGATCCAAAAGACTGAAATAAAACAAATGTTGCTCCTGTATTTTGAAAGAGAGAGACAGGCTAGAGAAATGGCCTGACAGGAACACAAGCAGTCCAAGAAAGGCAAGTGCAAAATCCTGCACCTGTTAAGGAAACACCCCATGCACCAGTATATTCTGTGAGACATCCAGCTGGAAAGCAGTTGTGCAAAAAAGGACCTGGGAGACCTGGTGGACACCAACTTAGACATGAGCCATCAATGTGTCCTTGCCACAAAGAAGCCAGATGTCAGCTTGGGCTGCCTTAGGCAAAGCATTGCCAGCAGGTGGAAGTAAGTGATCCTTCTCCTTTATTCAGCACTGGTGAGGCCATGTCTGGAGCACTCTGTCCAGTTCTGGGTTCTCCAGTACTAGAGAGACTCAGAATTACTGCAGAGAGTCCAGCAAAGCGCCACAGAGATGATTAAGCAACTGGAATACGTCTTATATGAGGAGAGTCAGGGAGAGCTAGGACTGCTCAGCCTGGAAAAGAGAAGGCTCAAAGAAGATTTTAATAACATGTATAAATACCTGATGGGAGGGAATGAAGAAGAAGAAAACAGACTGTGAGAGGACCAGAGCCAATGAGCACAAACTGAAACATAGGAAACACTTTACTGTGAGGGTGACTAAGCACTCGCACAGGTTACCCAGAGAGGTTGTGGAGTCTCCATCCTTGGAAACACTCCATCTGGACATGGTCCTTGTCAACTGGGGCTAGGTGACACTGCTTGAGCAGGGGGTTTAGATCAGATGACCTCCAGAGGTCCTTATCAAACTCGACAGCTCTTTTGTTTCTGAAATGGATTTTTGCAGTTCTGTCAGCTCAACATTAATCTTAGGCAAAAAAAAGGGCAGTAATTGGTACAAGAATATAAACTTGAAATGAGAATACTTAAATAGCTAGGAAAAATTTAGAGAGAGATATTTTTCAGTTCTATATAATGAAAAGAAGGGTAATAATTTTCTTCAACATAGTCTTTATGTACATACAAAGAGAAAGGATCTTTTAATTAGTAAAAGCATTACAGGTTCCCATGGCTGAAAACTGACAGTGGGAAACTATAGATCAGAAAAAACTTGCTCTATTGCAGCAGTTATGGTACTTAAACATGCAACCATTTTTTTGTTCCCAAAAACTGATGTTAGATCACTTTTCTGTATTAGTATTTATATTGGGATAGAAATACCAGCATCCTCCGATCTTGGACATGAAATCAGACTACATTATCACAGTGTCCATAACAGTTTTATAACCTGTGACCTAAGCATTTTCCACTGCGGTTCACAGTGTATTTTTGTATTCAGAATCCAAAGTAGTTACACTTTTTTTGTTCAGTTTCCTCTCCCAGCCCTTTGTAGAAATAGGCAAATTACTCTAGAGCTTCAACTTCATAACATAACACTCCTTTTGGTATGCTGGAAGTAATTGGAGTAGGGTGGAATCCAGGTAAATTATAACACACAATCTTTCTGTGCACTCCACCGAAGACTTTGCAATATTCCCAGAAAAATGGTGAGAATTTTCCCAAAATTATCACCTGAGTTACTTATACTCCAGTGTGGGTCAGTCTTTTTTGTGTGTGTGTGGTTTGGGTTTTTTTTTTTTTAATTATCTAATCTTCAGGACTGTACATTCTAGGCTATAATTTCTTGAAGGTATGTTGTAGACCAGTGAAGATCAGTTTTCCTATTTGGTTAAATAAGAAAAATGATTTTTTATAGCTAACTTCATGTCACTTCCTTTGGTGTGGAAGAGCTATAAGTTACATTAACCTAATGGACAACAAAATCAAAAGATTCATTCCAAATAATTTTCAGCTTGAACATATCTGTATTATATTCATTGTGATCATTTACATGATGCTACTCAAATAACCCATTGTAAGTTGTCTTTTAAACTTGAAAGGATTTATACAGAATAGTGTAGAGTGTTTAGGAGGTAGCATTCTCATTTGTATAACTTGAACATGTATATATGCCACTAATGTAATATTTCTGGTGTGTACACATTTCTGTATAGAAAGATACATTTTCCAAACCCTTCATGCATATAAACATTACATTTATTTCAGCTCATGTTTTGGGAAATGCAGAGCACTATATGCATAATCTGAAGAACAAGGCAACAGGAAAGGTGGGGCTAAGACAGCCATAAACACCACATCAAAGATAAATGGGGCTATCTCAAAAAACTAGCCATAAAATATTTTTCTCTTATCTGCTGTTTCTATGTAATCTTTACTTTAGCATCTAGACCTCTGATCCCATAGAACTTAAGCCTAATGTACGAACCAGCCAGGGTTGCTGACTCAGCAGCTGCTAATTTACTCTAGACAGATGATTATTCTTTGAACAAAACTTAATTTGCCTTCTTGTAAAGGTCCTGAATCCTCTATTGGACTATGAAGAGTGTTGATCTTGATATATGTTTCTCTCTATATTCTTGCTTTCTGAACAAAATGCCTCATCCACATGCATTAACAGTTTTCAACTTGCATGTGTGGGCTGAATATGCGATATGTATTCATTAAATGTTTGTGAATAGAGCTGGTAGGTCAATGGGGTTTCCTAGAACATATCTCTCAAAAATAAGTGTATTTTCTCCATAACTTCTACTGAAAATGACTAATTGAGGTATGTTTAAGGCACATTCCTACTTTTAATGATACAGTCATTCTACTTGTGAGGCTTCATGCAGCTGTTGATTGATGGGGTTCAGCTAGTTGGTGTACTGGAAAATAAACCTAGTGGAAACAAAATTTTTCTGCCAAACCAAGATCTTAGGCAGCAAGAGTCCTAGAACTCATGGTTAGTATAGAGAAAGAGGGAGAATAGGCCAGGACTACCCTCTTCCAAGACAGTTTTCTGTTATATTTTCCTAGTCTTTACACCAAGAGATGTGATGTTAATCAAGACTCAGAGTAATTTTGAGTTATATTCCCAAGTTTGATTTAGCACAAGCTAACTTGGCATAAGAGGTTTATGATTCTGCTGTTAATCATTGTATTATTTGAGTTCTGCCTACTGAAAGACAGTAGTGATGTTCCTGTTCCTTCTTTAGGACTGCGGAGTTGTTAAAGCTGGCACAGGATTAGATTTCTGGTTTTGTTAAAATTTACTACTCCTACTTTGCAAGGTCAGTTTTGGTAAACGGCGGAGACTTGAATATAGGGTTCCAACTTTGTAGAAAATTCGAAAATGTTTAAACTAGCTATCAATGTCACAGCTGGAGAATATTTTAACATTGAACTTGCTGCTAGTATTTCATGGACATCAGTGAACTTGCCTAAATGTATACTTTTGTATTGCTATTAATACAGTTTGCTTCCTGGGGAGTGTTAACATACTCAGTGTAGGTAACCATAGGCCATTTTAAAGTAATTAAATAAAACAGTTTAAAGAATTAAATTAGTAGATAACATTTATCTTTATCGTGTCTGCATAGATGAATCCCTCTTTACATATTTTGGTCCTCTCAGAATTCGTAGTGCATTACAGAGAACACGTATATCCAGCTGGGAAGGCACAGCTATTATTAACCTAACACAGGCTGCACAGGGAAATAAACAATGGGGGAAACTGCTCAGTTTTTTGGTAGTAGGTAATACAGTTCAATATTTAATTTTTTCTATCTCTGTAACCTTACTGATTTCCCTACAGAAAATTCAGATATAAACAATGATATTAGGTAGGGAATTTTTTACACACAGTTGACAATTCCATTTACTGATGCTCCTTTTCGAGGCTTTTATTTCAAGTGAAAATAGAAGGTGTATTCTCCGTTGATGCCTGTCCTGTCTCCTGTGAATGTTTACTGAACATCAAAGGAAAAGAGCAATGTTCCCTGAAGATATGGTCTCAAAAGACATGAACCCTTTAAACTTTTCTGCTTAGGATGCCATTCTAGCTTCTGCAAACACTGCAATGAATCCTTCTTCTGCATCTGCAGACTTATGCTTAATCCATTGCTGACTTAGTATTAATAATGAGACACAGTGATATGGCTATAAATATAAAGCTAGCACAGCTTCTAGCACTTTTATTATTTTTTTTCTTCCAGCTGGCTTAGGACATTTTTTAAGCAGTGAATTCTCAGAGTGAAAATGGCATTCAGCAATAACCTGGACACTGGATTTGAGTACACTGAATAAGTTTGCCAGCAATACCAAATTAGGAGGAACTGTTGATTCCCTCAGGGGTAGAGAGGCTTTCAAGAGACATCTTGGTAGATTATTAGAGTATTGGTCAATCCCCAGTCTCATGAAATTTAAGAAGTACAAATTCTGGATTCTGCACCTGTAATGATGTAGTCCTGGATGCATATACAGACTTGGGGCAGGAGACTGGAGTGTAGCTCTGCAGAAAGGCATCTGGGGGTTTTAGTTAGTGGTAAGCTCAATATCTGTAAGCTCAATATGTGTCAACAATTTGTGCTGATGGTCAAAAGGGACAACCATATCCTGGGGTGCATTAAGCACAGTATAGGTAACTGGCCAAAATTGATGATTGCCCCACTATACTCGGCACCGAAGCAGCCTCACCTAGAGAACTCTGTTTTGGGTCCCCCAGTGCAAGAAGGACATAGAAATATTAGAATGTGTCCAAAAGAAGGCAACAAAGATGGTGAAAGCACTAAAGGTCATGACTTATGAAGACAGGCTAAGGATACTACTTTTGTTTAGCTTAGAGAAGAGGAGCCTGAGGGGTGCACTCGCTGCTGTCTACAGCTTCCTTATGAAGGTGAGCAGAGAGGGAGGTGATGATCTCTTCTCTCTGGTGTCCAGTGATAGAACACAATGGAATGGTTTAAGGTTGTATCAGGGAAAATTTAGATGAGATGTTCGGAAAAGTTCTTCATTTAGAAGGTGGTCAAGTACTGGAGCAAGCTCCCCAGGGAACTGGTCAACTTCAAGTCTGTCGATGTACAAGAAGCATTTGAACTATGCTCTTAAATATACGATTTCATTTTTATGTTGCCCTGTGTGGCGATAGAATTTGGACTCCTGCTTGTACAGAAACAGTCATTTACCTTTTAAACTATGACAAGTCATTTTCCTTTAGCCTTGAGTAATCTATTTCTTAATTAAACACAAGCTTATCCTATGCACAGACTATTTATATGTCTGAACAACAGATTAACATGCTTTTCACATTCTGGTTTTGTGCTCACATAGCATCTTTGCCCTTGAAAATCTTTAACTACTTTTCTGATTCCTGGCAAAGGCTATAGGTAGTTATGAGGCTTTTGCAGCAGCAGGACCTCTTGCTTACAGTAAGACAAGTCACAGGCTGGATCCTCAGAATTTTTTTGGGACCTCTGCTGGGTGACTACAGCCATAGTTCAATATTACTCATCACTACAAACAATAGTAATAAAAATACTTGTGCTGTGCTAAAACTGTAGTTTAAGACCACACATGCCATGCAATGCTGTATTTTTTTTTTTCCTTATACCCTGTAATGAGACATAGTATGAGTAATTTTCTACTTCTTTTTACTGGATTGGCTTCCTCAGTAAGTGGGCTTTAAACCCCCTCCCCAACATGTAGACAACTCCAAAATTCTAAAACATTCATCCCATAGATTTTTCTTCCCTTGCTGGGTGCAGGTCATTTTGAAATTTCAGATGAAATGCAATAGGCATTTTTGCACAACATATAACACATGTATACTGTTATGATAGCAGAAGCTTCCTCTACCCCACTCCAATTTCTTGCATTCTCCTTTCCCTATTGACAACTCTCCAACCAGATACACCAATTATGTTTTAATCACATTCACTATATTTTCTTTAATTTAAATTAGTTTTTAGTTTTCTCTCTAATTAGTAACTCCTGCTTTGGATAACTTTCTGGAAGATTTCTTCGTATAAACTTTAAGCATTGACAAGTATGGATAACTAGAAATATGTATATATAAGTGATGATAGAAAATTTCAGTTTTGTATACAAAACTATCAGCATGTTAGCTTATTTAAAAAGAGACAACCTCAGAAATTCCTGTTACCTATTCAACACATTTTCCTCAACAATTTTATATTGCTCTGTTAATAACATTAACAAGAAAAATTAACAGGAAGTCCAGATTACATTATTTAGTTCAGTTTAGAAGCTCCACAGTGATCAATAGAAACAAAGCTTTTAGTATAATTTGGTGCAGGCTTTATCACCAAGCTGCCACATGATCAATCCAGACCATGTGGACACTGAGAAGAGAAAGAGAGAAATTAGGTAGACAACACACAATGTAGTGTGGCTGTAAGAGAAGCTTTTGGGATGTACAGATTAGTTCTTTAACTGCATAAAAGATGTAGGCTCCATAAATTCCCGTCTATATCTGAGATATTATGCAAAGGCTTCACCTTTTCTCAAGAGAGTTTTCATAACAACTGCTTTTCTCATTCTCATTTCAATAAAAGTTCTGGGTCCAGAAGTATGTCCAACATTCCCGTTGCGCATGCTAAGTCCAGCTTACCTGTGCTCCAGAACCCTCTTGCATTTTCAACACATCTAAAATCAACCTCAGCAGTGAATCAACCTGCATGAAGAGTTAACAATAACAAAAGGAGAATGCAAGTAAGTGACATGGGCTAAGAACAGACCAAAGAAAGATTGCCAGGGTACTAACCATGGCACACTTCTACCACTCAGCTCAGTAGAACATCTTAAGAACAAATTTTGCAGAGTTTTGTGATTCTTAATATCAAGAAATCACTTTTCTTCTCTGAGATAGAGTCTACTGATAAATCATCACAAGCCAGAAAACCTGCTTCATCCCCTAAGAAAATTTTTTTTTCTACTGAAAGCAACTTTAGCATCCCTGTTGCTATCTCATGGGTGAGAATATGCAAAGACTTTTCTTATCTTTAATGGACTGGAAATATTTAATGAGGCAACTGGTCATTTTAACAATGAGAATTAAATGACATGGGGTTTTTTGGAAAAAAAAAATAAATTACAAAATAAGAGCATAGAACTATTTATGAGATAGATTAAGCATTCAAGTGCTTTCATTTTTAGTTTCTTCTTTTAATAATGGAAAACCTGAGGATTATGACTTTCAGCTAACATTCAGTGTTTTGCAAATAGTCTCACTCTGAGTGAGAGACAGTATAGTGGTGCCCTGACTTGAGATAATAACAGTCGTATGTAGTATCCTACAGATTTTATCTGTAGGATTCTACAGAATCCTACAGATTTTATCTGTAGGATTCCACTAGAATCAAAAAGCCAACGAAAATCTCATCACTTACCTAATGTTTCTAGTTTTATACCTTTGGTACATCACTGGCTTAATCTCTGTTTGTTTGCATTGCCTTTTACATTGGTTTTTAAATTATTTCAAGAGCATATTTAACACTTCAGGATAGCAAGGAACATTTCCTGGAATATTTACTGATCACTGAACTATAATACTGCAATTACAAACCCACTTTCATAAAATTTCATGTCACTTGAAAAGATTAATGTGAGTGTGTAATATGCCTCTGCTGCCTACAGTCATACAGATCTGCAAGTTCTCCTTCACTTGTGACCTCTTTCTGCAAATACATCAATTTCGTAGATTTAATACTAAAATTTTAGTCATAAAATGCTCCAAAAGAATTTTCCTCTAGAGCTATTCTGAGATTTTTCCAATTAAGTTAAAAAATGACTGACACTGTAAAGGTCACATATTCCGTCTCCTCTTCCATAACACCACAATGACAGAGAAGTGTTTGTAATAGTCACATATCACAGGATCTTTTTTTGCCCTAGCAATTTTTTTGTTTCTTTTAATTATGATGTAACAAGATTCTAGTTCATGAAAAGGGCAACAACTAAAAAAAGAAAAAATAAGCAAGCAAAAACAAAGAACAAAACAAACAACCAACAAACAGCAAAAAAGGCCTTATTAGAAAAAGATTTATTCTTGGAAGACACCTTAATTACT
This sequence comes from Coracopsis vasa, assembly GCA_026283785.1. Taxonomy (NCBI): domain Eukaryota; kingdom Metazoa; phylum Chordata; class Aves; order Psittaciformes; family Psittacidae; genus Coracopsis; species Coracopsis vasa. The sequence goes on from JANHGB010020162.1 coordinate 18,514, forward strand.
GATATTAGTCTAACTCCCTAAGCAATTAGAGTCTTTAACTGCAGGTGTACGTATGTCCCCAGTACTTTTTTGAACTGATCTGAGATACTAAACCCAAAGTTTTTCAACAGATGTTGTGTAGATTGGTGGAGTGGAGAGCTTTCATCACAAGAAAGACTGTCTTATATCAGACATCAGAGAACCCAACTACCAGTTACTTTCACAGTGAGCTAGGTTTCATTACTGCTGTTATACATAGGATCATTCTATGATTCTATGATTTAAATAGTTTATCTTAATTAAAAGACTCTGAAAAAATATAAAAAAAAACCCAGCAGAGTTTTCTTCAGAAAACAGACATTGGTTCCTTGCAGAAAAGTCAAGAATGGTGACATATTTTTTTTTAAATTAAAATCTATCTTTGATTTCAAATTTTAACGGTATTTGCATGTTTCAGTATGGTTTGCTTTCCAGATTTACAGTGATTTTTTGTGAAGACCTTCATATAAATTAAACTTCATAAATTGGTCAAAGCATTTAATAAAAAGGAAAACGCTTCTTGGATTTTTTTTCTTAGGTTAAAGAAAGTCCTTTTAAAACTATGGAATATTTTTGCAGTGGTTGCTTAAGTATTAATTTTAGGTAAACTATGTCATGTTTCACCTCTGCTTTGCTTTTTCTTACAGTAAGATACTTCTATCATAGCCACATTTTATCTCCATATCCAGTCATTCTCACTTAGCCTGGCTATACATTGGCAGGAAACAATACAAAATATAATCAGATAATAACTCCATTGCTAGTGACCTCCACCAATTTCTTTCAAAGATGAAGAAATTGAAATCACTTTTTTTGGTTGCCAGCTGCCCCAATTAATATTTTTTGACCTACATTTTAGGTCTGCCTCAGAGAGGAGATAAGAAGAATGTGTGGTAGAAGTATTTCTGGAGGAAGCCTACCAGCTCCCACCAGACCTAGTCACCAGAACAAACTCTCTAAGTAATGAAAGAAAAATGTAGCTTCCTTGACGCACATCAAAGGTCTGCCATAAAAGCAATCACACTGGGAACATGGGATACATTTTGTAAGGCTGATATAAGCTTCTTTTGAAGTCTGGCTGTTGGAAAATGGAGGAAGTTAGCATGGAATGGTGCCCATGTGTAACACTGCCTTATACCATTAATGTGTCCCTAGGGGTAGTTAAGAATTCAGTAAGATTTATAGAAATTAGAGTCAACATTTGACAGATAGACACAACACTCAGAATGATAGTAAAACACATAGAAACAGCATCCTTTTTTCATCATTTTCTTAGATAAAGATTCCTGAGATGAAGTGCAGGGGTCTTTATTGGAAGGCATTTTATCAAAAACAGAAGAGGAAAGGATTCTGTCATCCACTGGAGACGTTCGTGTCGTTATTATACTCTCATTTCGCTAAAGGTGCCACACATGGTGTTAAAAATCAAACCAAACGAATAATTTGTAAAGAAGTGGAAAAGAAAATTGGAAAAGGTTTTACTGAAAGAAAGAGCAAAGTACATTAACTGTTCAGGGGATTAGTAAAGTGTATTCCTTTATTGATGGCACAAATTCACCACTGGATGCTACATGTTTATAAGAATTCCAAGTTTCAGGTAAATACAAGAGGGTCATGCAGGGCCATGGAAGAATAAAGAAAATCTAGAGAAAGCAAGGAGGAATTCATAAAGAGGCTCTACATCTCTGGAGACAGGTAAAGAAAAAAGGCTGAAATACTTTGTGTAGGACACTTCCATGAGTATGTCCCAGTGTTAGGGGTTTTTTTCACTGTGCTGATGATGGAGGAATTAAAAATTAAATTAAATAAATTTTTATAAAGAAAAAGTATTATTCTGAGAAAACATCTTAACTGTACCTGCTGTGAAGAATACCACAAAACCAGAAATGCTGCTTCAGTGATTAATTCCAGACCTTTGTTGTTTGTGGGGAGCAAAATATTAATCAGTTCAGGCAGTGTCAGGAAACCTATCTATCTCAACCTTTAGTCTGAAAAAATAACTGCCTGTTTCAGATTTAACTATCTAAATTCTCTGGTTGCTACAGCACATGCCCATCAAAGCCTCTGTCACTGTATTAAGATACTCCCAGAACAACTCTATTATTTTTAAGAGCAAAACATCATTCTGCAGCCAGCTAGGGAAGACTGAGCTTGAGAATTACATTGTATTACCACATCCTAAGAAAATGCACCATGAAAGAAATGGATCTTTTTTACCCAGACTTTTTAAACTTCTTCAGTGAGAACTTTCCTGAAAACTCCACACTTCTCAGCAGTTTTAGATGACTATTCCTCTCCTTAAACACTAGTTTAACCTTACCATTCTTTTAATCACTACAGATAATTTAAATTCTTGTGAAATTATTTTGTTGTTTTTCCTCCACATGTGTTGACAGAAGGTGCTATCCATTATCCCTTCCATAGGATACAACAGAATAATTTTAGTAATTGACATATCATGACATGCTGGAAAGCAGCTTTTCAACTTAACATTCTGATTTAGTTTAATAATAACATTAGCATTCTGGCTATGTAAGGAAATATAGCGACACAGGTTATTAAATTTCATGATGGAGGGAGGAAGCTAATTGTCTGTAGAGGTCAGGCAGGAAGTCCCCTTTACTACAGTCTATCATCACACAATGGGTTGTTGTATTACCCGAGAGTTCACTTACATTTAGAATATCAGCTTCAACCTATCTCTCAAGGGAGAATACCAGCTAAGATAAGCTACAATTCTATAGTCATTCTTATATTTTTGCATATGACAACATATTTCTTAACAGTTACTCTTAATATTGGATAACCTTATGTTTGATACCCTACAAGTTATGACCATTTGCCCAACTCATTTACACAGGATTCACATATGTCTTCTCTGGTCTTCTCGTTTTGGTTGAGAATTCTGTTGAATTTAACATACTACACTCCCAAATTCACATGCTTAGAAACTACAAAGTTCCCTTAGTAAAGCAGAAGAAAAGTAATAAATATTATGCAAAGTATTTGTCAGTGCTTTTTCACTGTACACTTGTGTACTGTGCCGTTTACAGCTTTTAATTTCTGATGGCACGAAACTCTGCTCTACACATACTAATCACAATGCCCAAGCATGGAAAGCAGTTCATTCTATATTCCAAAAAAATGCATTAAGTCTAACAATAAATTTGCTTTATTGTTACACATGCAGACTGCTGCTAACCATATTCTAAATTCTGATAAGGAATTAAACTGATGCAAAATGCTATTATTATAAAGAAACATGTAGAAATATCTTCCTACCTCATGGGATTATTTGAAATAGAGGTGGTCTCTAAACTAGTTGGTATTCCTTTTGAAATAATTTCTGTTCAGTTTAATATAATGTCAATATACCTCACTGTTACTGGTAAGATCTTTTACATGCCTAATATTGGTGGGTGCCACAGAGATATAAGGCACCAGCTGTGCCCATGTGCCCTAAGACCCACTATCTGCTAGACTTAGTTGAATATGGTGGATTTTGTGACCCTGCCTGACCCACTAGAGCTAAATGTGATGGAGTCTAAGATCTACAGGGCAGAAGGGAGGGTGCTGTTGTTGTGTGCTCCCAGGTCCAGCCAGGGTAAGGCTGAGTGTGTACTCCCAGTACAGACACACAATGCACGCGGAGCCATCCCCACAGGTGGCATGGCTGGAAAGCCTCTTTTGCTGGAAAACCTTCTTTTTAGCTATTTTTTTATTCTAGCAGTGTTTGCCTTCAAAGCAGCAAATCTGATCACAAATGAAAACTGCAAAGCAGTTGGCATGAAATTGAGTGAATGGACCACAACATCCAGTTCCCATCTCAATCATATCTGTAATTTGTCTTTTAAGAGTATAGATGATTTCACATGGTGTTGGTTTCCATCCTCCTTTTGTTTTCTAGTGATACACTTGGCTTCCCAGTTAATGCTCAAAATGTCATAAATTTGTCATCCTTAACTGTCTCCACTCTGCCAGCATATAGCAAATTTGTCAACATTTTTTGATTACCTGTGTTGAGCCTGTTTCTTTTGATGTTCCTTCCAGCATTGTGTTAAATCACCTAAATATTGAAAAGAGTATTAAGCAATCAGTGATCTGACCTTATCAAAGAAATATAATCTCAGGAACATGAACCTAGCAGCAGCTGCAACACTGATTTGTTGTTGCAAGTATGTGCTTGGAACCTCAAGGTCTATTGCCAAGTCATATGAAGTATCACAGAGAACATAATCACAGGCCAATTCCATTCATTTATTGCTGCATCCCAAGGGTGTGAATGCTGACAGAACATTCTAATTTTGTCTAGCACTAGTTCATTTTCATTGAGTTTTTAACGTGCTGTTCTTACAGAGAAGGTTTACATCTGCGTAATTAGCAATTGCCTGAAGCCACCTTCCTCAATAACATTTTATATGTTCTTTTCTTCCAGAACTGTTATTGATTTTAAATTTGAAAAAGTGACGTCTCCTTTACACCATTGTAAGGAATGTGAAAACACCTCTAGAAAGTATTCAGCAGCTTGTCTTAGGGAAGGCTCTCAGCTCCTGCAAAGTGATTAGAGGAAAGTTATGAACTGAACTTAGTGCCTATTTCCTATTCAGTCCAACAACTTCTTTATTGACTTAAACATCCTTTCCCCTACCTATGACATAGAAGGATCTAAAAGACATCACTTACCACTTCAACTGTGATCTAGGTTTCAGAAAGGGAAATGAATGAAGCTGATTCATTTCACACTGCTGCATGCTGATAGAAGCCTTACCATTCAATGTGGCCTACTGTTGTGTTTTTGCATGGTCTTCACCATCAGCTGCAAGTCCATGTCCTTCTTCCCCTTTCCTCAGTTCATCCTTGAGTAGCAGCCATCTCCTAAGTCCTAGCTGCTCTACCTAAGCCACCGAGCTCCACAGAAGAATGATGAATTCCCACTGCAGTCTGACTGTTTTTCAATAATACTGACATCAGTGACTATCTTACTGACACAGCTAAACAAAAAAAAAAAAAAGGAAAACAACCATTCACTTTACAATGGCCTCCAGAATCATACACTATCTGACTACTCCCCAAAGGGGAAAACATTGTGTCTATTGTCCGCCCCTCTCTGCTGATTATAATAACCTTCCATGGTTCTTCCATGCTCTTTATGCTGGGCACATGCTGATGGGAAGCTGGTTTCTGCATTTCTATTGATAAAGCACTGAGCCCTACTCAAAGTCCAGGTTCATGACTTGATTTTATTCTTTTTGTTACTTTTAGCATGTTCCTCTCATGTGGCACAGGGGCCACAACAGTCATGTATACCAGCCCCCTTCTACTTCTATCCTGTCAAAACCACCATCTGAGCTTGTTGTTATCAGAGGCATTACATCCTTTTCATTTACAAAAGATGATATTCAAAATTCACTTTCCTTGCATTTATGAGGCAAGAAATAGGTACTCAGATTTCAGAGCCTCTGCTGAGATGTTCTCTCAGTTTTTGTCAGTCACCTTTCAAATAGTTTTCAGATGTCTGCTGTGTATTTCAGTTTTTCAGTGTTTCTGATGCTATATCAATCACACCAAGCCAGGCCTTTACGCTGTGTTTATTATTAAGAGTAGCGCAGGCACTATTCCTTACAGGTATCTCTTCCCTGACTAGTGGCTTTTTCTTTCTTGCCTGATAATAAGCATATGGACAATTAACTGCTTGCTCATTCTGTCTGACAATTCCAATGAAATAGCTGTGGTTTGTTCACCAGTATATTATACTTCTTAAATCCTATATTAATAGTGAATGCTCTAGGCAAATGATCAGGTTGCTGACTAATCCCTGGCTTGAGGTTAACCAAACAATGTTGTGCATTAAGTTTAGATAGATGAATTCCTTTAACTGTTTCTTTTTTTTTGACTAGGAGGTTTTGCTTAACGTGAGTAGTCCCTTAGCATGGGAAACCAAAGCTGCTGGAGACTTAAGTTGTAAGCAGCTAACTCCCACTTAGATAAAGCTGAATTTGATTTACAACCTGTGCTTAGTTATGTAAACAAAGGCTTTGAGATCAGTGTAAATTGAAAGATAAAGGAGTTGCATCCATTAGTAAGGAGCAACAACCTGAAAGATAAGAAAAAATTTATGTCCCACTGTGAGACAATGAAAAAAAAACAAAGATGGATGAGGAGATCCCATACCAGAATTCTCTATTGGATCAAGAGATGCATACCAGGCAAGTGAAGAGCCTGTGATGGTCATGTGCATAGACTGTAAATTTATAAAATCCCAGGAATTTCTTTGTTCTAGGTCTCCCCCTGGAGGCACCCAGCTGAACTTGTTCCTTTTCCTGTATCACTCAATTATTAAATTATTTTTCTAAGAACTGAATGCCTGAGGCTCTGCTGTGGGAAACTTAAGGTGGAGAATTTTCTTTAACAATAAACATGAAGGACTACTGTATATGATATTATAAGATGTTGGATGTGTCAGGTCAGTGTAAAAAGCTGGCAAAAGTCAAAGGAAACACTATAAAGGGTGGCTGGATTTCATAAGTAGCTAAAGAAAAGTCAAGTGAGAAAAATGGTGAGGAGACATGAAAAACAAATGTGAAGCTGAACAATCACTGCTATGTTTCCATTTTATTGACCTGGAGCACATTAAGATATGATGTTTTCCCAGGTTTTTACTGGAGAGACACAGAAAATGTAACTTTCTCAATTTTATTAACACAATATTTGTAGAGCCAAACTTTCCAATGTTTACTTTCGGAAAACATTCACACAGAATAAATACCCATGAATATGCTACAGCATCCCACTTAAAATTGCTACTTATTTCCAGTACTCTCATGTAGTTTTTTCTTTCTTATTTTTTTTTCTGTAGGTCTGCTTTTACTTGTTTGTGAATGTAACACACAAGTCATAGCTTGTGTGTTATAACTTGACAGATATTCATAAAACACCTTCCCACTGTTCAACCACATTTCTCCTAGGCAAGGTGGATATTTTGCTTTGGGGAGTTTGTTGCTTAGAGCAGTTGGCTGTGAACATTCAGAATATAGTTCAAAAGATACATGACCTGATTTACACAACACCAATATTCCATTGCTATTGCCCATGTAAAATGATCTGACAGCACTACCTACAGCTGAAGTCTCAAGGCACCTCCAGTGATGTAACTGTTTCCATTTTTTTCTTTAAATTTAAATATCTACCAATAAAATTTAGAAAATGTGAATCCAAAGCTAAGAAATGACAGAGAACTGTTTATTTAACATTGTCTTATCTTTACTTCCACATATGGTTTAAAGTACAATCTCTGACTACATGATCACATATTATTTGTTCCATAGGACTCTGTCTTGTTCAGTACACAAAGTAGCATTGTAATATCAGTTCTTTGTCTCTTTATTAAAGGGTAAGGAATTGTCTATCAGTAGAATCTTTGCCTCTTTTATCACAGAAGCTAAATGTTTGATAACAAAGGAGAGAGAAACTGCAGGAGCATAGAAGATGGCTAAAGCCAATGAATATTGTCTAGAAAAGTGCTGTAATATTTTTATATCATGCTGATATTATGCATTTTTGCCTGCTAAGCTAAAATATACTTAAAACCAGGGATTTATTCAGCCTGTGCTGACAGTAAATCTTATATAATATTGGAGGTCATATTCTTTCTTGTCCCACTACACAGACTGGAAATTATGGCATTTTTCTCATCTAGTTGTGTAAGGGCATTGTTTGCGAAGCATTCAAGTATCTAAATTCTAGGTTATCTGAACCCATTGTAGGTTCTAGAATGGAGCAGCTGCTGAATACCGATACGTCGTAACATACACATTGAACATACATTTGTTTTCAGTTGGCAGCCGCACTGAATGTGGTGTAAAAATGACATGTGGAATATAACCCCCTTGATATACAGTATATTTAAGTTTCATTCACCTACAGGACATGCTTATATAAATTATCTTTTCCTATAAGAGTTTAAAATGATTGTAATAGCATTTATCGACCCCATAGATCGGTATACTATTAAGCTTGTAACGTGCTATTACTGTTACAGCAGGCTGCAGTAGGATAGAAAACTACCAGTAGAATTTAACAAATAAACTAGTAGGAATATCAGTGTTTCTCAATGAGAACCATGAAGAATTTTTGTTTAACTCCAGATTCATTTATGCATTCATACTTACGCTTATGCTCTTGTAGTTATTGCTTAACCTTGAGTAATCTTAGTAACATGCTTTTTTATATAATGAGTGTGCATGGAAGAGTGAAGGTTAATGAGCTATTAATATGACTTGTATACTTTAAATATATCTAGCTCAAGTTATTCTTCTTGGGGTGATGCATCAGGCTTATCTGCTTTGGTGGCACTAAAAAGGTCAACAGATATAGCATACCTAAGTTGCATAAAACATAATCACATCAGTGCAATAAACCCGTTATTTCTGTAAAATTAGTACATGAAGACATTATCCTAAAAGATATAAATAGCCCTGAGAATGGCTGCACCATTTCTTCAGAGACTGTTAATTGCTTTTTGAAATACAGCTCCTCATAAGGAGGATTTATTTGATTTTGTAAACACTTTCAATTAAAACACCAGTAGAGAAGAATGAATGTTAAACTCAATTTTTTTTTTTACATAAACAAGTATCTTAGAATAATTTGTATAGCATGTTCCTGTTAGTGGTCCTTCATCTGTAGTGATTCATGGGCCATGACTTCCACATTCCTTTGTTGGTGCAAACTGTTGTAGTATC
>JANHGB010020163.1:0-51548 GCA_026283785.1 Coracopsis vasa
GCGTGGTGGACTTAGTGCCCGCGTGGTGGACTTAGTGCCCGCGTGGAGGACTTAGTGCCCGCGTGGAGGACTTAGTGGAGTTCTGCAGTGCTTTCTTGATGTATGTTGCTACCAGAATGCCCATTCACCATTTGTATTTGATGTGTAAATGTTTGATATGCAGAAAACATTTTCAGCATTCATTAAAAGCACTTGTAGGTGTAAAGATGATGTTATATAGCTATAATAAATAACATGTCTAAGTTGGGTAAAAGGCTTTAAAGTACTTAAAACCCAAACCATTTTTCCTTTAACTACTTTACCCTTTAAGTTGATACACAATTTGCATCAGAGCTTTTGCAAAACCTCTATATTAGTGATTTGCATACTAAATATGGTTTTAAATGAGGATGCGTTTGTCCTTTGTTATTCTATTAGCAATTTAATAAGCAAAGGAAGAAGTTCAGTAGTATCCTGCAGTTCAAAAATACTCTAGTAAACATCTTATCTAATTTAAGTTTTATTCAAATAGACTGCTAAAAATGATACATTAAGCTTACTCCTTAACCTCACCTTCTTCTAAGCTCTCCAAAAGAGTAAATCATATCTTTAGTCTTTAAATTCATGAGACTTTTTCTTTCTCTTCTCTCTTCCTCCCATAAGAAAATAGGAAACAGTGAGGAAAATGAATGTGATGAATGAAATAATTCTCAGTGACCAAAACTGATGTAACCATATGTTAAAACCCTGAGCTGGAATACAGTCATTGAACCATTTCTTGAATGGCACAACTACTTGCTATGCATTTTCTTGGTGCTTGTCACAGAGGTACAATCCAGTAGTAGATAGTGTGCCCAAGGTCATCGTAGCAAGCAAGTAGCTCAAAAAAAAAAAAAAAAAAAAAAAGAAAATCTGTATTCCAGCATTGTTTCTTCACTGTATTAAGGGGATATGAAGCCATATTAAAATATTCCTACCAGAAATACGATTTTGAGAACTGATTTCACAGTAAGTGCAGAGGTAAGAGCTTGAACACAGTTCATAACTTGTCTCCCATGCTCTATACAGGTGAATGCAAACTGGAAGATATATAAAATGAGATGGGGCAGTCTTATGCAAACAGACTAGAAACTGATTCCTTCCTGAATAGCACTTAAGCTCAGAATGTTACTGTTGAAATACAAAAAATAAGTGGATTGTCCATATACAAAATCTCACAGGAAGCAGAAGGACATTTTAAATCGATTAGTGGTAAGGTTCTACAGCCTTTCACTGGAATTAGTGAGATCAAAAATCCAGTTACCTTTGTGGTGTTCTGTGGCCAAATGGATGATGCTATTGCAGAAGTTGGTAAGGGACTAGATTATATATATATTCTATTTCTATGATTTTCCACTCTATCATTTTCCAGGGAAACACACCAGTGGTATTTCACTGTTACAAAGGATCTTTAATAGGACAAGGTTTGTAGGGAGATAAGATAATGTCTTTTATTATACAAAGCAATGTAATGAGGATGTGTGTGAGAAATGCTAAAACTCAGTGCAGATATCTCCAGTCTAAAAGGTGCTCTGTTGGATTTTAAGTGCAGTTAAACCAGCATGATCCAATGCTAAGTGTAAGTTGAGAAGGAAAAGTCTCAAGAACAGGTGAACCAAAGGAAATGGTGTCAGTTACAGGGAAAAGGGGATAAATGTACCTTTGGTGGGATTTTTGAAAAATAGGATGGGTGACTCTGAGAAGATTCTTTGAAGGCAGAATCTTAATCTTCTTTTTTCCTTTATTATTTTTTTTGTTTGGTTGTTTTTTCCCCCCCCCCGTATTGACCTGTACCAGTATTGGGCTATGTGGTAATCGAGAATATCAAATAACATGAATGTTCTTTTTTAACTGAAATGAAATTGCCTTAAGGCTCTTTCAAAAATGTCCTCTGTTCTCCTAGAGGAGTGTAGTTGTATAAATATCTTCAGATTATTGGGATGAAAAATTTTTCCTCAAAGCAAGAGCTTGACTGTATGTTACTGTTTTGGTGGTAAACTGTAGTTCAGTCAGGAAATGAACACCTTATTGTAAGTTCTAATACAGGGTTTATTGCCTTAGTTTACAGCTGTTACTGTCATTGATAAGTCAATACAGGACACTAAGTTCTTGGATGCCTACTGGAATTAACTGTTTGGTTATCTCTTAAATATGCCCAAGGGAGATGTATGTGTCCTGGGTTGTTATTTCTTAGAAGCATCTGCTAATTGTGAGGAAGTTTCTGCTCCCTGTGAAGACTTAGGTATTTCATTACAGCAAATGCTACAGCTGGAGCACCCAGCAGTCAGTTCTGTCTGGATCGCATAAGATGACTTTTTAAGAGATACTTATCAAGTCTTTCTGATAGCCAGTGGTCCAGTAAGTATGGAACTATTTTTTCAGACTTCTTTGCCAACCTGTAAAAGCTTTTTCCAGTGGAGAAGAGTAGCTGCCTAAGGAAAATAAGGCTGTCATCAGGACTGGTTTATAATAACCTTTCAGCATTAAACCAGTTTCTCTAGACTCTGCAGGTTATGCGCACTAGAACTAGTTCTTACCAACTCTCAAAAATTGAATCCTAAGTACCTTATTTCCTACCATCCACAAACATGCCTGAAGCATGTGGGTGTTCAGTCATCTGAAATCAGTCTTTCAGTCTTTCCTTTTGAGATTTTACAGCTAGTGAATCTGAAAAACTAAAAATAAATCTTTTGCCTAATGACCTGAACATGCAGGCTTGACTGAAGTTCTGTTTCCTGGTCCGGTGAATGTTTAAAACACACCTCAGAAGCAGGTCCTGTCACTGTAACTTTCTCATGCTACTTCTCTAAATACATTTTCCTTCCCTTTAACTCTTAAATCATTCTTCTGCCTCATCTAATGTTTCTTGCTTCACTTACTTCTTGCTGTAAAGATACAAAAAAGAGTGCAAACAAACACATTTTTTTAAATGAGGGTCAAGAGAATTAATTCCTTGTCATTTATGGTTGAGGGTAAGGAAAAATTCAGCAAGCTGCATGGAAAAGAAAGGTCCCATGGTAAGGATCCCAAACAATGTCACCACATAAGTAGGAGTCATGAAAAAATTGTGCTAATGATTTTGGATAATAGCATTTAGTGGGTTATTTTTTCATTTAGACTTTGGTTTCCTTTTATCGTGTATCTATAAATAGGAATTGACAATCCTTTTCAATGGGAACTAGTAAAGGTAGTGTTGCTATCATTTTTGTGGGCAGGGGAGCAGAATCGTGCTATACAAAGACTAATGAAGTGATGTTCTTAGAGAATTTGTGTAAATACAAGATACTGAAGTTAATTTTTAATTATTTTTTTTTTCCCCACTGCAGTGATGTGGTTTTCTTGGCTATCTTTGTGCCTTTTTATTTAAACATATACTGGAATGTAATGCAATATTGCCATCTAGTGAAAGGATGAAAAATACCTAGCCAAACTGTTCCATAAAAACATAGACATGGTATTTACAAATTAAGACTTCTAAACATTGGTAGCATGCACTTTGATAAACCAGTGCAGATAAGAATTTGTACCTTTTGGTTTGGTTTTGTAGTTTGTTTGTTTGTTCAGGGATTTGGTTTGGTTTTTTTAAAGCTATTTACTGTGCATATTGCCACAGATATTTCATGGAAGTGAAGGCTGGGGGACAGTAGAAGTTATTCAAGGTGAAACTGTGATGTTTACATAGCCTCTTACATGGAATCTGAGATACCTGATGTGTCATGGCCCATGAATACATTCCTGGTACTGGCTGATATGAAAAGGAGGAATGAAAAACTCAAATGGTGCCACCTAACAGTCACTGATGCTGAACAAACAAATGCTGATGATTTAAAATATGTTCTTCTGCAAAGGCATATTACAACATATAACCAATGTTGTCATTGGTTACTTAATTCAGCTTTAGTGCTGTCGCATACTGTGGTATAGCAGGTTTATAATAGCTGTTGAGTTTTAATATTTAATTGCAAATTTGAAGTTTCTGTTTGAGAATCAAACCAGCACCCCTGGTTTATATTTTTAAGCTATGCTTTCATATATTTCAATATCTGTTTCACTTGAAATAATTTTTGTAATGTAATTATAGTGCCAAAGTGTTTCATCATCCTTGCTTACCTGTCTATATTGTTGTGATGGGGGAAGTGGAGGGTGGATCTTAGTTTTCCAACTAGGTATCAGGTGCTATGGGCCACTCTTGTATAGAACTCGAGAAAACAATGAATTTTGCCCAATTCTTAATCAGTGGAATTAATTGCTACTTTTCTCTCTACTATTTTTCACCCTCCTGGATTTTCTGCATAAGCGTGTGTATTGTGTTGCCCACTAGGTCTCCCATGTGGATTCATTGTAATTCCATGAGAACATACTTGTGAGGATTTACGAACTCGTATTTTAGAAGGGATCCATATCCTGAGAAAATATAAATGTCTTGCAGTTATTTACCAGGATAATTTTTTTTGTTCGTAAGGAATTTGTTTGCTAAAACTATGGATCTGACCACAATAAGTGTGCAACTGAGTCACCATGAAAATTTGTGTCTCAGATACAGCCCATGTACAGATTTGGGGCTCTCAATCTGCATTCCCATTGGATTCTTCTGTTATTGAAAAGTTGCTTAATCTTTGTGTGTTACCCAGAGCGTTCAGTGAGAATCATAATGTTTGTTTCCATATGTTAAGAAGAGCCTGCAAATGTCAGATGATGTTTATACAACATTTAGAAAAACTAAAGATGGTTTAATTGAGTATAGAGAGACTACACACAAGGGAATTGCCAAATCACGTGACTGAGCCTTGCTGTCTAGGCCTGAGTTTGTGTTCTTAAGCTGTTACCCAGCGAGATTGGTCAGTACTTATCTTGGGGGAGATACAGCTCTGACCTTGCAGGGGGTTGTTTTTTTTTTTTAGTCCAGTAACAAAATATTAAAAAGGCAATGTATAGCTCACAGTTACCCCAGTAACTTAACAAAAGGGGAAACAGCAAGTAGTAGCATGAGAGAAAGTATGTTCTTCGGGATTTTTTACAGTGCACCACCTATAGCTGTAACCACTGCTGCCCTTAATTGAGAAAGGCCTTTTGCTGCACTCTCTAAATATGTTTGTGCTATTGCAGAGGTCATAACAAAGTTTCTCTTAAATGTTGTAAGAGAAAGTAGAAGCCATGTATAACTTAAAAGATAACAAAGTAGTATAATTAATTGTCAATTGTTCACCCTGTGTTGTTCACACGAGTTTGTAGGACAGTGGGATAATATTCCCCTTCTTCAGTGCTCCAGGATTTCAGTCCTAGATAATTAGCCTACTGATTTCCTAGAAAGTATGGTACTGTTAGCTTCAATCTTAGTTGCAATATAGTGGGCTTGCAGGTATGTAAATTATGTATTTATAGATCTATCTCTCAAGTACGCAGTTTTGAGTTGGTCTACACGGACAAGCTGAATTTAAGACCAAGTGCATTAATGTAATAGATTTTTTTTTTCCCCTGAATGAATAAAAGGAGTCTGATATACATCAGGAACGAAGAGTTGTATATTTAAGTAAAAAAATAAAGATTCTCTGTGATAAACTATATTGGTTCTGTAATACAAAAGCCACATCATATATTTTGAAGCATTCCTTCCTTAAGATGATTCTTTTTTGCCAGAGGTACTCATTTTGAGAATGGGTTTTATAAATGTTTTCAAAATCATCTATAATACAGATGATAAATTGCATATACTCATCATGAGAAAAGACAAATCAACTGTAATACCCATCACTTTTCCAAAGCAATGATTTTTCTTCTTAAAATTATTACTTTGCATTAAGAAGTGACGATGCCATTTCTTGAACTGCGCTGCATATGTTGGCAATGTTTTTTAATGTGAATTTAAAAATACTACAATTTGTTTAGATAAAATGTTTTTGCAAAAGCTCAAACAATTTTTGTCAGATGCTGACCTCAATTGCGAATGACATTTTCAATTAAGGGAAACGTTTATATAGTTAGCAAGTTGTCATTCAGTAAAACTCATTTTTTTAATTAAACAGATGGTGATAACAAAGAAATTAATGAACACATACTTGCTTGCCTGCTATCCTAATTTGCATTTCTAAATTATTCAGGTTATGCAGCAATTAAGCTTTAATTGCTTCTAGACAAATGAATATCTCAGAATGAATGACAAATTATGATGGAATTGTCTAAGAAGCCTGGTGTATTCTAATGCTCATGCTATTTTGTGACAATTTTAGAAGCCTAAATGTGGAAATAGAACATTGCTCTGCAGATTTACTCTGCTCTTTCTTTGTTCCATATGCAGCGCATCATCATGCCAGTGGTCTGAGCAGATAAGATAAACATAAGATGCAATATGCATATGAGTTTCAACCCTGCATTACTGCAGTAGCATGTTTTAGGAGACAGGTTAGCATTTCCAGTTCTCTGTTCAAGAAGGAATAGATGACAAAATGACATGTGATCATCACAACTGTTAGGTTTCTGCTACTTGATTTACAAGTAATACTTCAGAAAGAATATATAATTCATCAGAAATGCAGCAAGCTGTTTTATAGAGGGAGTGCATAAAAAGCCTGATTTATTTGATTGAAGAGAGGGAACTTGTACAATGCCATACTCTGGGTCCAAAGAAATTATATACTCTTGTTTGTTTCTTTGCCTCATTTTGACTATTTGCTCTCTTGGGTTTTTTTTAGGATCCTGCTTCATTTTTCAGTTTGTTTTATTTCTGGAGCACATCTTTGTCCTGTTAGTCTTTGCCCCGCAAATAAGTTGAAAAACTATATTCTTCTTGGAGCAGCTATATTAACTATAAACACAAGGCATGTGGTACTGCTTGTAGTTGCTTTCTCCAGTATATTTCCGTTGGTGAACCCGGCCAAGCATGCAGCTCAGTATCAGGGGGTATGAGCTCACATGCTCTAAATACAACAGAATTATGGCTTTTCATGCTAAGTATACAAGTTTAATAGTTTAACTGGCAGAAGACAGATGTGTGAATGGACTTAAGCTCAGAAAAACTTTTATGAAAAGTGTTATGTTATGATGGTTAAATAGCCTTTTCCTAAAAGGAGGAAACTTGACAGCGTGTGACACACGCTAAAAACTTTCCAATTACTTTATTTTGTATTTTAATCAGACTTTTAAGTAGTTTCTATAACAATCTTAGAAGCAAACTGGAGAAGTAACTCAATATATCTAGTATAGACTGTATTTCAAACTATACTTAAAGCCTTCATGTTATCCACCTCTAAGCATTTAAATGGGGCACAAAGCTAGGAAAGCTGTTGACCTCAGGTTTTCATTATATTTAGTAAAGAGAGGCATGAGCTGAGCTAGTCAATCCAGTTTAAAATAAAATGAGGACTACCTCATAGCTGTTTCCTGCTGATTACAGCACCATAAAATTGAATGAATCTACACTGTGTTTATGTTGCAAGGAATAAATTCATTTGCACCCATATCAACAAGACAAATGTCTAAAGATACAGAAATAATGAGGTGCTGGTTTAGGCCGATGATTTCGATGGAGTGATAGCTGCCAGAGGGGTAGCAGCTTAGAAAATGTGATAACCTGAATAAGCTTAGAAAATGTGATAGCCTGAAATGAAAATGTGATAACCAGGCTACCTTAGTCTAGACAGTAGAGCAGTACAAAAGGATTTGCAACTTGCTGCATGCAAAGAATTGTATTGACAAGGCCAATTATGAATTTATTCTCTGTATACCAAACATAAAATAAGAATCAACCTCTTTAATCAAGGCATGTAATGAAAAAGAAAGGAAACCAAAGTAGTTTCTTCCTCCCTGACAGATTAGTAGCATCTAGAGCAACAATTGGGCTTCGTCATAGCATGAACGTCAATAACATTGAATTTAAGTTTCTGTTGTTCAAATTCACATTATCAGATGTATCAGGAAAACTTAGTCTAGGATTTTAGAGGATTCATGGTGACACTTTGTGTAGCAAATTCTCATGCAGGTCAGAGAGAATTGAAGAGGAAAAAAGTATTTAAACTGTTGCCTTATCTTTCTTATTTAAAAAGATTTATTAAACATGAAAACACTTGGTCTTGCTATCAATAAAAGCAAGCTAATAATAATAGCATGCCAAGATAGATATATTCTCTGATTTTTAATTTTGAATATGTATTCTTATCTTATTTGAGGAAATCTTATTGCATGCAACTCTCATTTCCTGTGAATAGATACTCCTTGCCTATTTTTGAATTTCAGGTGATTTTTCTTTCCATGAAGATTTTGAAATAGGATGCATGAAGTAATTTCATTAGAACAAAAATCTCTACCAATTGATTTCAATTAGTGTAGTGCTACTGCTTTTTCACCATCCTTTCTCAATGCATGTACTCAAATATTTATATGCGTGCCCCTGTGTAGGAGATAAATATTAACTGACTTCCTTCCTGTGGATATCCTCATCCAGAATTATTTACAGTAATATTACCTAATCAGCAAAGGAGAAAAAGATCCCCTTTTATATAGCCACTTATGTCTTTTAATGTTTTTATGGGACACATGGCAGAAGGTGTATAAGGCCTGTGGATAAAAAAAAATATTTACCTAGAATTTATTTCTGTCTGCACAGTTTCTCATAAGGTGCTAATGGCATTTATTGTTTGGAGCTTGAAAATTTTGGAGCTGTCTAGGAAAATGGGGAATAGCCTTTTTACAGTATATTAGCACTATTTACTTTTATTAGCACGAGTGTACGAGGTTATTACAGGGTAAATACTTAAACTATTGCACTTAAACTGTTAATCTTTCCAAGGTAAAGGTTATTTTTTCTCCTTAATATAAGATGAATATATTGTCTATATTTTGCTTCTGGACATTGATAACTGTTGAGTCAGTATAGGCTTATCCAGACTGTACAGATCAGACCCTATGTAAAAATCACAACTACAGCTTAAGAGAATATAGGCTTTTAACTACTGAGTATTTTGGGTTTAAATTACTATAGCAGTACTTCCCCTATGGAATTGCAAACAGATTTCCTTTTCTTTCCAGATATGTGGGCTTTTTTGTTGTTTTTTTTTCCTTCTCATTCTTGACTCCATGGCAATAAATAGAACAGGCCTTGTGAGTGATCCTGCCCAGACTATAGGCAGTAGTAAGGAAGTTCTTCTTAGAGTTAGCAGATAGGGTCTGAAGTGTCTGATTGTTGGATTCATCAAGGTTTTGCACAGGACCATTGCCTCCTATCACTGCTTTTTCTTACCTGTGTCAAATACTGAGTTAGGCCTGTCACAGCTCGTTATTAGTTTCTTATATAAAGCTCTGTGAAGGCCCTTGGTACTTGTTTCCAGCTTTGTTCAACAAAAGCGTTAAGGACCCTTTAAAATTAATTCCTTAATTGCCCTTTTATAAGTCCTACATCCTCTTTATGCATAAACTTCAATGCAAGTATTATATTCCTATAGTAACCACTGCTCTATTTTTGGTATAAATTTCTATTGCTTCCTAATAAATTGTGCTTATTAAAATACAAAAGCTTAAAAGGACTGGTAGGACATCTCAGAATAGTCAACATATGCTGCTGCTTTTCAGAATGTGAACTCAAAGCAGCATGGGTTAAATGAAGGCATTTCTTAACATCTTTTTATCACAGGTTATGGTTACATCTTGATATTGACAGCTAAAGTAGCTCCATATCTCTCACAGATCTTTAGCAAAATACTTAATAGAGAAACTCCTTTAATTTGTTTCCCAGATGTTTTAGAATCTTTGAATACAATAAAGCTAGTATATACGCACTGTGTGAAATAAAAATGAAATATTTGTATCCGGCTGAAAAGAAGTGCTTAACATGTTCTGTATTAAAATTATAGAGGCTTAGTGGTCAGGAATATGGCTGAATTAACAACATAAGAAACGGAAACCAAGTTATTAGATTTTGATTTTCACTGGTTTGAGTAAAATCACCTCATAAATCTTATAGGAAAGATAAATGACTTACCTAGATAAATAAAGAAAAAAGTTGTCTGAGCCATAATGAATATTTTACCATCAGCAATTCATAGTGACTCAAACACATGTTGCCTTTAATACAAGTGCATGATCTTGAATGTTATTAAGGTTTAAACAAATTTAAATGTGACAAGCACAAGATTAAATGTGGCACATAAATGAGTTTGAACAGCTAATTAGGTTTTGGTGGTCCATCCTATGTTTGACAGATATGTAATAGCAGCAGTCCTAGTTAGAGGAAACCATAGCACCAAACAGATACTAGTTTTATTCTGAAACTACACTTTTGCACCACACACTTCCACAGGAGGCACAGAACTGTTTCCTTGTTTCAGATATTTTGAAAACTAAAAAAATTATGTGTTACAGTTTCACAGTGAACATTTTTTCCTTAAAAATGAAAGATCAATTCTTAGGTTTTAGAGTAGAATTCCATCAGGTGTATGCTTTATCAACTGTTCAAATCTAATTTTTGTTTTAGGTGAGGGGGATTTTTGTCCACTATATATCATAGATTTTGATTTTACAATACTGAATATGATCATTAAAATTAGTTGCTATTTAGAATATAAATTTAAAATTTAAGGTCTGCATTTTTAAAAGGGAATTGGGTAGAATTGAACAACCTTGTGTGTGTATATACATTTCATCTTATATGGGAATGCAAATTTTTTGATAAATTGGTATTAGTACTTGCTTAGTCATTCTATCACACAGCTGTCAACTGGTTATGATAACTGGTTAAAGTTAAAACAGACATTACTTCAACAGGTTATAATGGAGAAGAATGGGAAATAGAAGAATGTGGTTTAAAAAGAAAAATGTTATGCTTAGGGTAAACCAAGTAAAAGCATGTAAAATCTATACCATTCTAATTAAAAAAGTTTCCAAACCCTGTATTATCCCACTTACTGTAACTGTCTAAGTTAAGGTAATGCAGTATTTAATAAAATAAATCTAAATCCAGAAGTGCTGTCAGCAGGCATTGTCCTTCATTACAGGCCTACTTCAGACCAGGAGGCATAAAGGTGGGATCCATAAGCCTTTCACTCCATCACCGAATACACATGCAGTAATTACAATTGTTGATTACATTTCATATAGATAGTTTTAACTCTCAGCTTCTGAGGTCAGTTGCCTTCATCCTGCTCTTTTAACA
Organism: Coracopsis vasa; assembly: GCA_026283785.1. Taxonomy (NCBI): domain Eukaryota; kingdom Metazoa; phylum Chordata; class Aves; order Psittaciformes; family Psittacidae; genus Coracopsis; species Coracopsis vasa. The sequence goes on from JANHGB010020163.1 coordinate 11,159, forward strand.
CAGGAGCTGTAGACAAGCTTTAACTAGTGACTAAGCATGGGTGTGGGGATTAGGGTTTTGATCTGTTTTTTTTAATGCCCGGTCTCATCTTGGGGTCAGTAATTTTCAGCTGTTTGACAGTACATAATTTATGAATCTCTACACTCTTCGTGGGATAAAGACAAATTATAGATTGACTGATGTTTGTACAGAAAATTTGCCCAGCTGTCTTTGGGCCTATTTGTTAACAAGCACTTAATTACAACTGCCATACAGAAGCTCTTTTAGCTTGTTTTTGTTTCAGGTTGGCTCAAGTGTCTTAGTTTTAGGGGTACTGAATTTTACAGACCCAAATGAATAAATGTCATTACAGAAATTATTAGAGTTCGTTCAGCCATGGTATTTGTAGATTCTGTAAGCTTCTGTAGCCTGAAGCAACATCTGTGAACACTGGAATATTCCAGCTTGGTGTAGGGAAAAGTTACAACTCGGGGACAAAAAACCCAAAGTAACTGAATATATTTTAAGCAGGGAATTCTATTCTTTAGCAGAAGAGAGGGAAAAGTGAATTCAAACCATGTCTTATTATCCAGTCAAGTTTCACTCTTAAAAGATTCAGTAAGTAAAGCTTGAACCTTCATCACTAGAACAAAAGGATGGTAGCTGAAACAATCACATTAACATCTATCAAATCCTTGGACAAAAATTGACTATCTGACAGAAAGCTACACAGGTTAGTGAATGAGCAGATGCCGTGGAATAAGAGATTGATGCCTCAACAGTAGCCTGAAGTCTGACTAATAATCCAGAACTAATTTGTCACAGATGCCAACTCTTAAGTATTGGTTAAGCCCTGAGAAAATAGCCTGCATTTCTGCTCCTTAGTGTTTTTATTTTGGCTATAGTGCTGTAAGTGGCTATTCCTAATACTCCTTTAAAACTTCTGTTCTTAGCTTTTCACTTTACTCTGTAAGTGAATTTATCAAACTAAGAGTAAGCCTTTTTTTCCTCCAAAATAGAAACACAGGTGCAAATTATGTGCAAGTGGTTTAAAATCTGAACTTACAGTAAGCTTTGGAGAGCAGTGCTGAACTTTACTGCTTCCAGATACTCAGATCAGTATTCCTACCTTAACTGTCTTTTATATTTCATGACACGAAAATCTCATCATATAAGATTTTCATCTTTTAGTTCCAGACTATGAAATAGAAAATAGTAAGGATGACAGAAGATGCCATTGTTTCCTTCTGTATCTTACTCATCAGAGTGATTAGATTGGAGGTCAGGTGAGGGGAAACTTCTCTGCTTTCAGGGGTATAGTGATTTATTTGTAGCTTGTACTATACTGCACAAGTCTTCCATATTTTTCAATTTTGCTTCCTGTTCTGTGTTGTTTCTTTTCTAAAATGAATTTGGCATCTTAGAAGTTGTAATAATCTTTTCTCTAAACCATGAATAAGATATTTCTTAGCAAAGCCTTTATTAAAGAGTAGTGCTTGAGTGCTCTGTACCATTTGTGATATCAGGATAGTAAATCTTGCATAGTACTGGAGCCTTAATATATTGAGCTAACACAAAAGATCTTCAACACAGAAATATTCAGTGAGATGATCTTCTAATACAATTTGCTTCTAGGAGACTGATTTAATAAAGCTAGAAAATCCATGTCTTCTAATGGTATTCTATTAATCTTCATTGACAAAATATTTTCTGTATTAATAATATTATTTTGAAATACAATTTTAAGTTGATAAATGGTGATACTTGCAACTTTTGTCAAGATCAGTTAAAAAAAAAATCTGGAACTCACAGGATAGGATTCCAGACTTCTGTATTCTTTATCTAATCAGTAGGTAATGATACTTAATAGCATTTGGAAGAGGGAAAAAAAGAAAAAAATAAGTCAAAAAAAGTTCATTGATGTAAAAGTAATGAATCAAAATCTCTGCTACATCTCTGTAGCAGAAAGAGCCTTTGAAAACAGAGGTTGTCTGTTTCTGAAAATAGCTGGAGTTCTGTGGTGTGAAGTCATCACAATTTATACTGCTTGCCAGAGACCTAAAAAATGCTTCATGCATATCCCCCTGTAGAAGTGAGCATTGGAAGCTGATCTGTATCTTGCTGACTATTTGAGGGTTGGTTTGTGTAGTTATCCATGCCTGCTGTTAAGTGTGATTGTTAGATATGACTCTGATTTGATTATGTTAGTGGAAATGGTAGAGTATTAACACTGAAGTTATCAAAATCAGGTTTATTGATACAGTTGCTACTGTCGATTTAACTCTGTCTTATTTGACTTAAGCTGAACTATGTATTCCTATATGATTCCTACAGGATGCTAAATATGGGCTCTTGTGGAATCTGAAACACTCGTGCTGTTAATCCACTGTTACATTTCTGACGGAAGAGAACATGACTGTTCTTTGAAGTTGGTACTTGCACTGGGTGAGGCATTTACCATGAATAATGCATTTGACAGATTTTACCCCTTTAACTGTTAAATTATTGATCACAGAATGAAAATATTCCAACATACTAATTATTTTAAATAATTTGTGAGTTATGGATATATTTTTTGCCTACAGATTGTGAGGATTGTTATGAATATTCAAAATTTTAAATATGGTTTGCATACATCATGTGGGATTTTAAGAATAACTACAGTAACAAAGAATGGCCTGAATGACATATTGACAATTCACTTAATTGTGCAGCTAAACTATGGCATCACAGTTAATGAACTTCACTATTTGGCCCAAGTTTCATTTTTTACAAGCGTTGCTACTAATAACTCTCAATTGCTACAGTGTCCTTAGGAAGGGAGAAAATACCACAAACCCCCACCCATATTTTCAGCTTCTCTGTAGGGAGATTACTATAATGAATTGGATGCAAGATTTTACAAAAGGGGAAGGTGATCTTATACAAAATCTTTAGGTAAGTTGATTTTTATCCGCTCTATACTTACACGTATGAACCCCCAAGCGCCAGGACAGTGTCTGCACATGGTGCTGTTTAGCAGTGATAGTTTGTTCACAAGACAGTGGACAAGGGACACAAGCTGGCAAGCACTGCCCGTGTCTTTTCAGTTCCTCTTTGCTGGCAACAACAAACTAATGTTTGGGCAGATCATTTATATCCCATTGGAGTCATCAGTTGTGATGGGTGGTCTTTTACCTGTGAGGCTTGCTTACTTCACCCTCTGTGAATCCTAGGGCAGGCTGCTACATGCTGTCTGGTTTTTCCTTGTTTGAATAGGTGTTTCAATGCTTCATCTATCATCTACTTTCCTGTTGAGGGGCCTTTTTGACATCCTCCTGCACCTTCCATTCTGGTGATGCTGTCAGAATGGAGGTTGTGACACTGAAGCATCTTGGGTGTTATTTCTGAGAATGATGTCATGAAAGTGGTGTCCTAAGAAGAGTGTCCCTCATTATTATTACTAACTGTTCTTATAACTTATTATTTTGCCTTTTTCTTCTGGTGCTTAAACATGAATTACCACTTACACCTTATTCACACCAGCTCTTATAGTTCTGTTACAAATCTCTATGTGTAGATCGCTATTTGCAGAATTGCGTGTAGTGTTTTCTTCTGTCAGCATGTCAGTAAGATGTCATTGACCTATTCAGAATATGTTAATATAAACATGGTTTTTCTTCCAGGTGTCTCAGGATGCCTGAGACACAACTTTTAAGTTAATAGCTGCATTTCTGACAATGCTGTTTTCTTAGGTGCAAGAAAAATCCAAACATCTTAACTGCCAATATTTGAAAACTACATTTTTGCCAGAGTGAGAAATGTGAATGCCTGACAAACAGAAAAGAAAATAATTTTCTTGAACAAGATTGAAGAATTAATGAATCTGTCTTCTCAAATAATTTTTCTTTCAGATACATGAGACATTCTCCTCTGTTTATCTCGATTTGCAATTTCAATATCTGAAATGCTTGTCTCCCAGTACAAATACATTTTAGTCTGAGATTTGAGTTTGTATCGAGAACATTTTTCAGTACATCTCAGAGTATGAAATGTCATAGTTCAGTGGGGGGGTCAAATGAGAGAAAGAAGTAACCTCTTCTAGAAGGTAAATTAATGTAGGTGCCCAGTGAAGTAGCTCATCTCTATAATGACAAGGCTGTAAGGTTAGGACACTACATTCTTTCTGAAGTAGCTAAAATTAGCAGTTTAAGAGAGCCATGTGGATATCTGTCACCAGCCTCCGACATTAAATCCCCTTCACCTATTTTTGCGTACTTCTAATTTTTTTTGTAGACCTGCTGCATGTAATTAAATATTTCAGAATAAGAGGAAATATACCTCTGTATCAACTGTGTCCTGTTTGAGCTTTCGTTGTTTTGTTCTAGTAAGTACACAGATAAAAAAGTACTATCAGATAGGATAAAGTAGAATTTCAAATGAATTAAAAATACTGCTTCACAACAGGTCCTCTACTGCACATACTGAAGACACATGAAACTGCTTAATGCATGGTGTTTCATTTACCTTATAGTTGTGACAGTTTTCAGACCTCTCAAGTTTCGCCTGCAGTGTCAAATGTGATTCACTTCTGAAACTACTTCTCTTTTCCCTGAATATGCAACATACAGACGGGCCAGTGTAATATGCAGGTGTTGAGGAATGTTTACAAACTAAATCAGTGTCTGTTGACTCTTCAGAATCTGTTAAATAACTGGGACAGATCACAGCACAGGCTGAATAGGAAGAGACCTTGTCTAACAAGTATGTCTTGGTTACCATATACTGTATTTAAATGTAAAATTTGAACTGAAGGAATGTCTGTCCTTACATCTGAAACTGGAGACGTTTTCAATTTATGTTATGGAAAATAAATTAATGGAAGCTGACTGGATAATACCTAATTTGCCCATAGATACTGGGGATGCGGAAGGAACCTTGATATTTTCTACTTGGATGTATTTGTGTTTTCTTGGTAGTAGACAACTATGAGTGAATTCAAGCAGATGATTTAAACTGTAAACAAATGGCAATGAAAAGTGAGATGTGTAAGATGTAACAATCAGTGTCATAGCTTATAGTAGAGTACAAGTTTAGTCCAAATATGAACATGGAAACTATAAAGAGCACCTCAAAAAAATGTGTTTTGTTGAAAAGCTGCATCTGACTCTACTCTTCTTAGATCATGAAATGTGTTAGCTTTTCTGCACCAGCCCTATTCTGACTGTCAAAGCCTTCTTTACTATCTTTGCTTCTAAACATAATTAGGAAGAGAATAATGTGATTAAAGTAAATTAAAAAACCTCAGCTAAGATTTTTAATAAGCTTCAGTGAGAGGTCACAAAGCTCACCTGACACAACAACTTTGAAACATGAATCAAAGTACTTGGAATTGGAGAGGAACTTGTCATACTCTGTTAAAGACTACTAACAGTAAAACAGCTCAATCAAGGTGAAACGCTTCCATTTTGTATTGTATGCACACTGAGTTTCACTGTAGGCTCCAGAGGCTCTGCTGTGTTTATTATGTTGCCTGATGCAGAGAGAAGGCTCTTGAGTTGCATAAAAAATACATCTTGGAAAAAAAAAACCAACCCAACAGAGATGTCCTTGGAAAACTGCAATTATCTAACTCGAATACTGTCATTGTATTGCTCTGCAGTGAGTTGACCCTGGCTGGATGCCAGGCACCCAGCAAAGCCACTCCGTGATTCCTTGACTCAGCTGGGCAGGGGAGAGAAAAAAGAATGAAAGGCTCATGGGGCCATAAGGACAGGGAGATCACTCAGCAATACTGTCATGGGGAAAACAGCCTCAACTTGTGGAAATTATTTAATTTCTTACCAATCAAGTTGGTGTAGTATAATGAGAACTAAAAACTGAATTGTCAACGCCTTCTCGGGCCCTCCCTTCTTCCTGAGCTCAACTTTACTCCTGATTTTTCTCTACTTCCTCCGCCCAGCAGCACTTGAGGATGGGGAATGGGGGTTGTAGTCAGTTCATCACATGCTGTTTCTGCTACTTCTTTCTCCTCAGGGGAGGACTCCTCAAACTCTTCCCTTGCTACAGCATGGGGTGCATCACATGGGAGACAGTTTTCCACAAACTTCTCCAATGTGAGTCCTTCCCATGGGCTGCAGTTCATCAAAGTAAAAACAGGACTTGTTCACAAATAGTGAGAGCTTAACCAATGGCCCACTGGCAGCTGCTGGAAACTTTTTCTTACCTTACTTGGGCTTTGATTCAGGACAATGTGCCAAATAGATGGTATTATAATACCCCCAGTGCATTGATGGAAAATGTTTACTGAAATCTAATTCTGAAATAGAAACAATTGTCCAGCTTCTAGCTGAGTTTGTGAAATTAGTTACCAACAGCTTTCCTACTTCTTTTCCTACTTGTTACTTGTTTCTTGGCATATTTCTAAACACAGTTTTATTAGAGTATTACAACAGCAACTATAAATTGGGATCTTTTCCAAAGTATTTCATATACAGGGTCTGTTGAGGCACTGCTTGTTGGTTTTTAAAACGAATAAATAAAAGCCCCCAAAAGCCAACCAGAACTCGATGTACTGCTGGCGATAAGGAGTATGCAAACAATAATTGCAATTGACATGAAGTGACACAAGCACCTTTGATATATAATTGGGGAGCGACGCAGTTTAACAAGTTTTAATTTCTGGTGCAGCTGGAAGACAATAAAGAGAACACATGAGAACAAATTAAATGGTATATAGGTCAATCATTCTATTAGCAGTCTTCAGGGAACACATATCTCATTTACATAATTGTATTTCTGCTGCAACCAGACAGACTGCTGTGCTAATACGTGTTCTTGGTGAGCCTATAAAAACACTGAAGATGGCCTTTCTTACATTAAAATATGGAAAACTAGGATTACAGGAGCAAATACATTATTAATTTTACCTAATCACTATTTCAAGGTTAGCTTGACCCAGTCTACGAAGATATCCTCCACAGATAGTGATTTGTTGAATATTTTCCTTTAAAGCAAAGATTAAGTTCTTACATCTCTCACATTTAAATGCTAATAAATTACCAAAATTCTGTTTTAAATTCATGCGAAGATGCAGGTTCTTTGTGTACTTCCTCTGCTAAATTCAAGTATTCCACATTTATGTGTTCACAAACAAGATTTGCTCTATACCATATCTTGCCATAGAAACTAGTAATTAAAGTTACAAAGAGATGTTTCTGCCTAAAAGATGCTCAAGACAGAAGTGTAATAATTAAAAGCAAATAAATGAACTGAAGAGGAAGACTGAGTGGCACTCCTGCTTTCCTGCCTTTTCCTTTGTACAACTTTATGTTAATTTACCTAAAGTACTTCATTACTGTATCTTGGGTTTCAGTTCTTTTTATATCTGACCCCATCTTCTCAGACCTGTGCTTTAATGCCTATATGCTGGATCCAGTCTCTATGTGCAAGGCAAGTACTTCATGCTAAAATGCATAACTTTGGCTGTAATCCTGAAGAAAATGTATTATGATAAAAATACAATATATCCTCTAATTTAAATTGAAAATGGGTTAGAGCCATAAAATAATGAAGCACACAAGAGACAGGTATGGTCCAATCATCTTTTCTAATTTCGGCATAATGTACTGTAACAATACAATACGAAGCACTCCAGTAATACTCAAAACAAAGTTTTTAATTCAGACAGAGTAATTATCAAAGGGACTTGACATAAATAATGTTTATTAAATCTCAGTAGTTAATGCTTTTCTCGAGAGTTGTGTGAAAACATTGCCAAGATACTGTGTCCATGCACTTAACATTCATATGTAAGAAAAATACATCTGGCAAATATATGAAATGGAGTACTACTGAATTAAAATATACTGAATTTCATATAATTACCATAGAGGTGAATCAATGCAAGAATTATGTTAGCTGTAGTTTTCTCCAGTTGGAATTGTGTTCTGGAATTTCAAATAACTTACGGCTTGTTCAGTGACCCATGTTTTGTGGCATAGACTAAGTGTGAACAATGAAGAAAACTGGTTTTCTATGCAGTATACAAATTCTACTCCAGGTATCTTTTCATGACATGGCTGAACTTACATATATTATTGGTATTTATTATTGGTATTTACCAAACTGATCATTTTTAGGTAATTAAGGGACAGGTATGCAATAATGCAAGTTTATGAATGGGGTAGACTTAAGAATTGTGCCTTGAATAGTGGATCTCTTTTGGATGTTGCTTCCCATCTTAACATAAGCTGACTGCTGGTTCATCTCTTTGCAGAACTGAATGTGAACTTTCTGTTCACCCCTTGAGGGCTAGGCAGGGCCATGAAGAGTTCACATTCATGGACTGAACTGAGACATGCACTCAACATTAGAACTGTCTTGCCTTTGAAGTTAGAAATAGCCATTAAAATTATTCAAATAAGTTACCAAAAGCTGTTGCTTTCAAACTAAAAATAGCACTAACTACCCAGATAGTGCCACTGGTGGTTTTTATCATTGTTTTTCCTCAGTAGGATTTTCCATGTGAAACAAAGCTAGTATGTTATTTTAGGATAGCAGATAAACTGAAATCCTAATGACCAGCAAAATACTGCACTATAGGTATATTATTAGTGTATGTGTATATGATGCAAATTGCTTTCACCTTAAGATGAGCAAAAAAGAAGCTTCTGGAATTACTTTTTTTTTTAATGTATCACTCTGGGAAAGCTGCATGGCTGCAGTACTTTTTATTTGTGTATTTGGGGAAAACACACAAAAATCTCTAAACAAAACAACAAACAAAAAAACCACAAGGAGAACTGAAGTTTCAAAGTGACGTGAAAAACAAAATTGATTTCTGTATGTACCTTGAGTATCAGAATCCTTAAATCAAAACTTTTTAAGGGATTGAGAACATTATCTAATGTAGGTTTGCTGTTCTGTGAATTTGTGGGATTTTATCATTGTTTAAGACCTTTGCAAAATTTGTCATAATTATTACAGCTTTTTATTCTATGCAAAAATACAAGATTTTAATATATTGAAACTACAGTTTGATTGCTACTGCCAGATGCTACAAGTGCATATGATGTGAGGCCACATCTACCTAGTATTTTAGTTCAGAGTAGGATTGGCCTTTCGAAGCAATCTTTTTAGAGTGTTGCCATATACCATGCTTTGACATCCATCATGGTGTAGTCCCAGGAAAAAAATTAATTCTCTTGCCTAAAACTAGACTGGGAAAAAATATCTAAGGATCTCGTAATGTACTGCAGCTTCTAATGGGAGCCAGACTGGAGTGAGTCCAAAGTAAATAGAAATCCACAAATTAAAATCCACAGGTCATTTTCTCCATTTCCTTATGCATGCATCCACACTTATTGCTCCACATTACTTATTAACAGAGTTACAGTCCCTATATGTGCACTTCAGTTTGGATTAGAAATGTGTTTTGGCAGTGAATATCTCAATCATCCCTACATCCTGTGCTTAACTGCATTCTTTACAATGAAACTAAAGATATGATCCAGGGACATACCTGGTATACTCCAACATTCAGTAAACAGGATGAATTGAGTATTGCAATTAAATGGAAATAAAATGTCTGTCTAAACTAGAATATCACAGAAGTATTCCAGAGTAAAAGCCACAAATTATGTGTACTGTGGACATCAAGTCCTTAGCACCAACAGACTTGCTGTTCTGTATGAAACATAGGCATAGCCAAGTAAAGCTGAAAAAGACCTTTGTAAACTTTATGCGTCATCTCGGCAATCTTTTGATTGGCATTTGCTTACAGATTTTAAATTTGAATCTGACATTTTATTTCCTCAGTAAAATGTATAAAATAAAGCAGAAGCAACATGCTCGTCTTCATACTCCTATCTAAGGAAATGAGAGAGCACAGACATCGGGTTTTTTTCTGCTTGAAGAGCTTGCTTGTAGCAAGCATATGGACAATGTCCTGCATGTGTAAGCAAGAAGCAAGACCCAGCAATTGTAGGATTGTCTGTTTGATCTTTTCCCTTCTCTCTTGATCTTCTCTGATTTGCTAATTTGAACATTTTGACATTTGACATAATTTTGATGTTTGAAAACGTCTCTTTTTTTCTTCTCATGTTTATAGTTTAAATATGAGGTGTTGTGGGTGGAGAGATGAGGCAGTGGCACAATGACCATGGTAGGAACCACCAGTCATATATTATTATCTGATTCCAAAAGCTTTTATTTTAAAGAATAAATTAATATAAAAATGGTACTTGAAAAGAACCAAACCAAAAAACCACGCGATCCTGTGTTCCAGTGTTTACTTAAGTACTATGATTAGTGAGCTACTTGGCGGTTTCCCCCTTCATAACTGCAGCTTGTGCTAAGTATAATAAATGTTTTCCAATTAAGGACTAGCAGAACTCATGACAAGAGAAATTTCTATCGATTTATTAAAATTAAGTCTCTACACTGGCATAAACAATGTAGAACATTAAAATATTGTGTCAGGAGTGTATGCTTAATTAAACTTGCATTAGCTAGGTAATTCTTTATAATTTAATAGGTATGATTTTTCTTGGTTTTAACAGTTTTTAACTCTGTATTTGTAGAAAAAAAACAAACTTTCAGCAAATCCCAGTATTCCAATTCTGGTTCATTTTAACAGCTGAATGAGTTGGAGATTTTACTATTTTTCTCATTAGTGTATAAGCAGGAGATTGGTCTACAACAAATCTTGGTTGCTTGATGTAATACGTAATAGGCAACAACTTTACTACTTTGAACAGGAATGGTTGGGAGTTAAGCCTTTGTAAGACTAAAGAGTAAGACTAAACATCTGGATTCAAAAATCCAGTCTGTGATTTATATTTGCTGAAGAACAATAATAAATGTTGTACAGATGATGATCATCATCTTGAGTACTTTGCAGAATAAAGAATTGTTGCAAGAATCTGTCCTCGGAGAAGTAATGATTTCAGTCTAAATCAGAAAGAAATAGAAAAACTGCTGTGTTGAGTCATGATGCTTTAAAAGACAGTATTTTCATTAGATTAAAAATAACTGCATTTAAATTCAGATTTCTGGCTTACTGCTCATGTTGGGTTAATAAAAATAGACTGCAGCGATAACAAGCACTGATTATGATTTATCTCTTCACCTAATCAAATTCTAAAAGAAGTCCGATGTAATTTCTGTGGTATAATCTAGGAAGCTTACTCCTGGAGGTCCAGCTTTTCTTGATGAAATGATGTTAAATACTGTATCTGATAGTACAAATTGTTTTATGTACATTGAATCAAAAAAGGTGTCTGTACATAATTTTAAAGGAGTGTTTGCTAAAGCAATACTTCTTTGGAAGTTTGCAAAAGTCATCCCATGGATTTTTTTTTTCCTTTTAATTTTTTTTTATACTCAACAATGGCTTTTTAGTGAATATGAAACCTATAGTACATCTAACAGGTTGCCGGTAGGGGTTTTTTTCTTTCTTTCCTTTTCTTGAACTACAGATTCTAGTAGAGCTGCACTTATCGTCTGTGCCTTTCTATACCCAGGCAAAGGTAAGAAGAGCAAAGGGGATTCAACTTTTCTGTGGTTTCTTGCTGAGTAGGTAAGAAAACATCTTACATAGGTAAGAAAAATGGGGTGCAGAAGTCACTGTATCTACACAGACAACAAATTAAGGGGAAACAGCTATTTTTTTCTGAGTATACAGTTCTAAATATGTAAATTCAAATATCATTTTTAATTAGATCAGTAGTGTGGCAACATTTGAGGTGTTAGGAAAATCAGGCACTGAAGATAAGTGTTTTTTTCAGTATGTTCATTTTGATGATTTTTTCAGCAAGTTCAAATCCACGGTTGCTGACAAAGTATTACCTATCTGAATTAATTCAGGTACCTGTGATTAGCTTTTCTATTGTAACATGCATGCTCTTCTGTTTTTAAGATCGTGGGTATGTGCTGGAGAAGCAATGAGTGGATTAATATCTAGTGAAATGCTTTGTAGTGAATAATTATGAACATAGGGAAAAACCAAAGGTGAATGACAAGGGAAGGAGAGAAATCAAACACAACAGACAGTAAGGGAACCAGATGAAATGAAGGAAAAATACCCAGTTATCAACCTATCATGTTAGCTTTAAATTGCCAGATCAAAACATGGGTAATCACAGAAATGATAGCAATGGGACCTTTCTGACTCAAAATTCAAGTGGAAATAGTGTGCCTCTAGCTTTTAGCTCACTATTATTATGGCTTCATTCTTGACCTTTTGATTTTGCTTCTTCATGGCCTTCTGTGTCAGACACCCCAATAGAAAGCAATGTGACTTCCAAATTTCAGCTTCATTGCTAGAGGTTTTAAAGCCTGCATCTGAACTCTCTGTTAAAGCAAAAGATAAATAAAATAGCAAGGAACTGTACCTTAGTGCTTCTACAGAAGTTTTACCAGCTCTAAAATATTCTGGGAAGTAAATAATCACTACTAATTCATGTAACTATCACTGACCCTAACTGAAGCAAGAAGCTTCTGTTTGGTTAGTTAATTTTTATTTATTTTTTCTCTGAGCCATGTATGTCTAATTGCATGTGGGGTATCTTTATTTCTCCTATCACTATGAAAAGGGTTTTCTCATTAATGTTAATGAGACACATCCACAATGAGAAAAGACCTCTAAGTAATTTCATGATCCTTCCTTTAACGTACCAAACAGTACTTTCTCTTAAAAATAGGTGAGGATATCTTGATTTTTACAAACTATCTAGTAGTTTCCAAATGGATCAGTATTGACTACATTCTTACTAATAAGCAAAAAATGAATATAAATTTATTGAGGGTTTAGGGGGTACTTGTGTTAAGATGTGTCTATGTATAAAAGTATAGAGCTTCTCTCAATGGCAAGAGCATTCTCAGTCAGAAAATCTCTTCCTTGATCTCATATTTGAGCTTTCTAATCCCCAGGTTCCTCAGCATGTTAAGAAATACTGCCAGAATTTGCACTACTCCTGGATTCTTCTCCAATGCAGTTTTTTTTTACAGTTCAGGTGTGAGCAAGGACATATTGTTTGAAATTTTCATAGACTATGCTGTTTCATTAAGCATTACATGCACATTTGTTGCTTTTCCATTTTGAGCTTTTAAAATCCATTATAATGTTTTTCCTTTCCCATTAGTGAGTTTTTCTGAGTGGGTACAGAAGGAGCCCCTTAGGAGACCATGTATGCTTCTCATCTTGTAGTTCTGCAGAAACTTGCTTCTTGTGAACATACAAATAGGATTAAAGCAGAATGCTCCAAGAAAAATGTCAGTGTTTTCACTGAATTTAAATTATTTTCTCCTAATTCTAAAATTAATGTGTACAGCTGTAGGAGTAAGTGCTCTACCATGGCTAGGAATCCATTTGGTGAAAAATCGTTGTTCCTAAAACACGATACAAACTGCTAGACATAGGGAACAAAAAGCAAAATGTGAAAAACTGTTCTGACAAAAAATAATTCCCTCCTATTATCTATCATAATACAATGAAGATAATTAGTAAAAATGGAGGAAAGAGATTTATGAAGTATAAATGTTAGCTTAAAAACAATTGACAGTAAACAGGCTGTTAATAAATGTGGTTTGGCTGGCTGATAAGCATGATCTTTTGCTAAAACAGAGTGGAGGAAAAATGTTACCTTAATTTATAGTTGAACTTCATGAAAGGGATTCTACAGCATCTTCAGCTACTATATTAGCTATATATATCAGATTGAACATTTTTGTCAGGAGCAGATCTGCAGAGAAAAACAGGTAATGTGAATCTCCTAATGTGTGGTTCATGATTATTTTACCGTGGTCTGTGTCTAGTCCAGTCTGAATACTGTAGTTAGTAACAGAAGGGCATCTTCCAGTTTAGTTACCTTTAAGAAGAGTTTTCAGCGTGGGAAGCATGCAGGCACACAGGGTTTTTTTTGTCCTGGGATGTTGTTTTAAGGATAAATTTAGTAAATAGATAATTTTCTTATCTGTAAAATTTTGAAGAGATATTTCCAGTATTACATATGTAGAAATATAGTTTACATGGAAAGGGAAAAAATATGTTAATATTTTGATTAAACTGTGTAATCTGTTAGTTTGCTTTTATCACAGAGAAGATAAAGAATAAATGAAAAACTATAAAGCTTACAAATTTAAACACATAATGACCCTCCTTATTGATGTTTTTGCCTGTGATTGTTGATCTAGGTACTGTCTTGATTTAATTAGAAGATAAATTGGTGATATGTCAGTGTAAAGATTGATTAAATACCAGAATTACTATTTGAAACAGTCTGTCAAAATGCTCACTTTTTCTAATTTGAAGATTATTATTGCATGTATAACTTTAAAATAATTTTAAAAACTGAGTTATTAAAGCTAATAGAATTTTTGTGTCACTTTCATTTTTAAATGACTGAGTGAAGATAACAGAAACCTTAGAAGGTTATATGCTGTTTTGTGAGCTTTTATTTTTTTGAAATATTAAAAGGGTTTTCTGGTGCCTTCGTTAAGCAGCTATTTTGATCTCAAGTGTCTCCCATTGATTTTTGTTTTAATTATATATTTTGACATAAATATATATTAGAAATAGATACAATTCAAAGAATGGTCGTGAAAATTGAAAGAAAATTCTTCTATGGGAGAAATCCAGGAAGTACTATCAAGAAACAAGCAAAAGAAAATGAAAAAGGTTGGGTGTTTTTCTGTTGCTGTTTGTAAGTATGAGGAAGAGGACAGTTAAGTAACCTAAAAATCAAAATTCTAAACTGTGTGTGAGTAGAATAAAAATATGGGGAAGGTCTCTGTAACTCTTGAAAGGGGGCTAAGGAAGGATAGCTAAATTGCATAATCCTGATGCTGGTAATCACTACCACAGAAAATCTTCCTGGAGTAAAATCCTGGTTCTCTGCATATATTGTCTACTACGTTCAAAGATTTTTTTTTTCCTAAAGACATGTTTGTTTATCGGCAATATTTACACTATCCTGATTTAGAAAGCAGTTTCCTTCTCCAAAACGGTGACTCAGTGCAGTATCTCATCTAAGACAGATTTGAGAGCAGAAGCAGGGTCTCTACTGTGAGAATCCAAATCTTGGTTTTTTTAAACTGCAATCAATACCCCTTGAAAAGGAGAGTGAAAACTAAATAAATAGAATTTCAAAGTCTGTCTGCTGTGTACAGTCATTCTGTTACTAGTCTGTAATTTCAATGAAGCTTTTCCTCTAGCCATAAAGCTGTAAATTAAGTGCTTGCATTCATGATCATACCATTATTCCTTCTCCTCTTTCCAACTGTAGTAGCGCATAAGGGAGGATTGATGCCTTGGAATGCATGATACCTAGATGTTTTAGTTAATTTTCCTTTATTTGCTTTCATGTATCTCTTTCTGTTTGAGACAACTCTTGCTTACAACACAGCCTGGAATTAAGGTCTGTGCTTTGCCTACAAAAGTTGTGCTTTTGAAATGTAGCATATGAAAGACTGCTGTAATTTCACACTGTAAAACTATAAAATGCTGCTGCTTCTTTAGGGGTATCTTTCTAGATTAATTAGAAATTTATGGTAGGATAAGAAATGCAGACAATTTTTGTGTGATGCTCAGAATGAAGGTGGGTTTAGCCTGAAATTAGTTTTCCTGAAGGTATTTTCAGCATTAGTCCTGAATAGATATTGCTAATTCCTATTAAAGAGTTCAGCACGGTGAAGGTACTCCAAATAGCAGTTGTCACTTCTGGAAGCAATTCAACATATATGTTGAAGTAGGTGAGAGCTAGCTTAATTTATTATAAGTCTCTTCTTTGTGCAATTCTCACCTGCAGTTCTGGTCTCTCATGTGGCGTGTTATGCTGAAAACAGAAGGAACACTCAAAAAAACCCTTGCACTTTTCTTTTTTATTCCCCTTGGGAATCTGGGCCCAGGGTAAATGAGGGACTTAAGTTCTTCTGAAGGAAAACATGGGTTTGAGCAATATAATCCACGGAGCTATAAATGTAAGTTTTCTGTTCTGAACAGGAATGAGAAAGATGTATCCAGTGTCTGTTTATCTAAGACCTGACAAAAGGAAGTGTACGAATTATCAAGAAAGGCTGCAATATTTAACTTTATAGTTCCGATACTGTTTGTATTCATTTATGGTTATTTCAGATCTTACTGTCATATCCCTTTTCACATATGGTACCATATAATATTTTTTATAGTGGCATTGTTAATGCAACTGCAGTCTATTCAGTTAACAAATTGTTGGGTAGGAGCACATGTGTGTGATGAACTTCCATTTCCTAGTTTATTTTTCTTGTTACAGGGTAATTCTCCTTATTCAAGCGGAGTTAATAGAAAAGTGAGAGAATGACTGCTTACTATGTGGAAATTTACACATAATCTCTCCTTGATGTTTTCTCTGTCTACATAGTAAACATCTGTCATGTTACAGGCTAAATAAAATGTATTCTGATTTTTTTTTTTAATCTTTTATTATGTTTTGTCTCTATAGGTTCACATACTATGCACCATAATGTTCTCTAAAGCTATATATGGGAGAACGTGACTGACTGTGGTCAGCTATCACATAATAACATCAAGGAGGGTGAGATGTACGAGTGTATGGTGTAGCTTACTTGTAATTAATACCAGCATTGAATAGTCATTCTTAGTACATATTTCTGGTAGGACTATTCTTTATAAAACCCTTATTTTTCAGGGAAGGAGCGTCTGATAATTGTATATTGATCTCTCACAGAAACACTCTGTTTATCTATTTTTGGGTTTGGATTTTTTTTCCCAAGCAATAAGAAAGCTTTAAGAACTTACTTAAAGGCATTGTCCCATTTTTGGAGTTCAGAAGAGATGGCACATGTACTTAACAGCAGCTAAACACCTGCAAAGTTGCGTTCCTTCAATATCTGATGAGTTTATTGCTACATGACTTTGAAGTAGAAAACTTTGTTTGAAGTCACTTCATTTACTTTTAAGTAGTCTTTCATGGGTGAAAATATTATAGCATTGAACATACGGCTTTTGAGAGTCAACAGTTGTAGAAAGTTAATATTTCGTAGGTACAGTAGTGTACTCTGACTCACAAGATTTTCAGCTTATATATTCTAAGGTGGCTTGGTCTCACATGGACCTGTAATTTTCAGAGGACAAACTTTTTTTTTCAGTGGGAAAAAGTAAACTGTGTCTAGTCATATTTCTTGGGCTGCTAGAAGATGCTGCAAAGCAAATAAATCAGTGTAAGGAACTAAAGGTGGGTGGTCAGAAGGAATGTTCTTGCAGCTATGCAGTCTAAAATCACATGAGTTTTATAACATGGATATCTTTACTTGGGTGTTAAAAGAAAATGCTAGTAAACTACTATGGATGATGCTGTCATGTATAGGATTACCTGAAGGCCATATTCTGAACATGATTGTTATATTTCACTCCAGCTATTAAGGAAGAGGACTGCACAGGGCAGTAGTGTTTAGTATAATTATAAAGAGAGAATGCTACAAAGTTCTCTCTGTAGCTTCATCCCAAGCTCCGTAGAGCTGATGAGATAATGCAGGTACTATAGCAAGTGACAGAATTGCAATTACTTGTACTTAGCGGAAAAATTTAAGACCTGACCCTTGTTATGATGTCATCTGAATCAGCAGACACTCACTGTGGTTTGGACAGGCAGCAACCAGGAACACATTGCAAATTTTAATATGTTAAGGATCATTAAGTTGATTGTGTCAATTTGTTAAAGTGCCAAGTAATGATTTTACAGGTAATTAGACTTTAACAGGCAGAAACAAATTTATGTCCTTCTTGGTTTTATGATGTATGTAATGATAGATACACTATCATACAAGCTGTTGTTTTTAGGTACACAACATTTCTTAATGTCCTAAAGCAAATGAAATATTGCATGTCAGGAACTGATCAGTGACTGTATAAAACACATTAGTAGGTTTTCTTCTTTTAGCTGCTTTTCATCAAAGCTCATTCATCATGTCATAGAAAGATGGAATGTCTCAGGTTATTCTTGCTGCATGGAGAAATGGCAGTGAACCTTTAAGGTCAAGAGGAAAAGACAGTAGTTACAGGTTATTACAATTGTTTTTCTATAGCTGATCCTCACACTGGTGTAGTAGATTTTGTTTGGTTTACTTCTCAGTGTGTAAATGCATAGTAAATAGGGAAAAACTTGAAAAGGATTTTGTGGTTTCATTTAACTGTGTTTCCATAGCAGTTTGTCTGTTTGCTGTTTTCTAGCCTTTGTGTACCAGAGTCACAACGAACCACAGGTATTTTTTTAAAGAATAGCGTTTATGGAGGTGGTAACAATTAGCGGATGTTCCTGCTACTGTTCTCACAGTTTCACATCCTAGGTGATGATTACAGCCAGCTTCTTAAATCTAGAAACCAAACTAATAGTAATTATTAGCCAGTATTAACCAAGTAAGAAGTCTGTATGTGGAGATTCCTTTGCAGTTTCTCCTGGCCCCATGAATATTACCTCACAAAAAATGTGATACAGAAATCGGGCAGTGATTACTCTTCTTTGTGCAACAGTTCACATTTGGAGGTTAATTAAAGATGGTGCAATAAACCTGCTTCAGCTTTCAGCTGTATTCCAATTTTTGCTGCAGGAAGACAGCATGAGTAGAGAGTGTAGATGGTCCAAACATTTTTTGTTGCTTAGACAAAATCTGGGGTTTGTTATGTTTGGCTTTTAATAGCACTGAGCTTCCTGTCAATCAGCTCTATTGTTAGTTGAATTGATTACTACTAAAATGTGGAGCTGTAGTCTGCATGATGCTGCCTGTTGTCTGACACTTCAGAAATTAGATATTTACTTCAGTGAATTCTTATATGTAATTACAGTGTTGCTATTCATGACAATATGGCTAAAAATGTGTCACATCATTGGAAGAGCTATTTTAAGAGGTGAATAACTGAATGGTAGTTTACTTTGGGCCAAAACTGAGTAAAAGTATCATCTTAGTGTCCTCCCTGTGACAGCTACAAGAAGACAACTGCTCCTGTTCCTTTGTGAAGTTCAGAGGACACAGTAGCTGTTTACTTGAGCCTGGAAATAATACAGTTCAGTAAGTCTATCTACAAAAGGGCTAAAAATAAACCAGAGGTTTTGTGTTTCAGCCCTCAATGGATCTGCTTCTTTGATAGAATATTGTCATCTTTTTGAAGGGGCCTAATTTAATTTTTCTGGTGCTCTACCATTAAAGTGAAATAAAGTGGTAAGCAGTCATAGAATCAAAGAAGTGTTAGGGTTGAAAGGGACCTCTGGAAACCATATAACCCCCTGGCACTTTTTTAGTATATGCAGTTTTAGAAAAACCTCTTTTAATGTCCGATATAATCATAGTACTGCTCATTTTAGAGTAAAATTGGTTTTAACAGATTTTAATTTATACACATATATATAAATATAAAATAAATGTGATTTAGGTCGATTTAAACTTCAGCTTATGTGTATCCACTCACAAAATAGTGTGCGCTGAGCTGTGGTTGTAGTCAAGGGGGTAGGTTGTTCTCAATGAAACATCTAGGAATGGAGCCTATTCTATATTAGATAGCAAATAAACGTACAAAATCATTACCAGCTTTACAAAATTTCAGCAACTGCTATTTTTTTCAATTAAAAAAAAATTCTCTTTGAAGCAACCTTATGATACAACTTTTTCTGCAAATAAGAACTGAATTCAGGTCTTCAATTCATTTTAATATGAAGATATGTGAAAATGGTAGAAATAACTGAGATTTTCTGTAAACTTTTATTGCAACAGATGATGGAAGCATTGCTGTTGTTCATAATTCTGAAATTGAAACAAACGTATGATTAGTTATTTGTGAATAGTAGTTGGAGAGCTGTTTGTCTTTATTACCCTAAATCTGGCAACTACTTTTGTCCACAAGAAAGGACTTAGATTCCACATTAGGAATAATATATGCAATTTTTGCCATGTGTGCTTAAATGTACTAATTCATTTGCAGTGCATTTTAAGTTTCACCAAAAGAACAGAACTACACAGAATTTCTGTTAGTTCCATTATGAGTAATTATCTCTGAGATCATAGCCTACAGCTAAATTCTGCAACCCAATATTATTCAAATCTTTTTAAACATGTGATTATTATGATTTTGTGGCTACACACATGAGCCTGTGTCCCAATTAAACTAATGTTTCTCTGTGTTTGATCATGCCTTATCTGGATGCCACCTGATTTTATGATGAAACCAAAATGAATGGCATTATTAGCTGTGATCACAGCAGAAGATTAAGCTTTTATGAAGTGGGGTGAAGACTTCGTAAATATGGTAGTTTGATCCCTACATGGGTTCACATATAACCAGTGGGAATGCGTATAGCTATGCTCTTCATTTAGCCGTCAAGCAGTATTATTTGAAGTTTACTGTCCTGGTTTCAGCTGAGATAGAGTTAATTTTCTTCCTAGTAGCTGGTGCAGTACTGTGTTTTGGCTGTAGTCTGAGGACAATGCTGCTAACACACTGATGTGATCAAGGACTTTTCAATCTCTTGTGCTCTGCCAGTGAGGAGGGGCACAGGAAGCCAGGAGAAAGCAGAGACAGGACACTTGACCCAAAATAGCCGAAGGGGGATTACATACCACAGCATGTCATGCCCAGTTTATAAACAGGGGGGAGTTAACACAGAAGGGACCAGTCACTGCTCAGGTCGGGCTGGGTATCGGTCGGCGGGTGGTGAGCAATTGTGTTGTGCATCACTTGTGTTTATTGGTTGGGGTTTTTTTTCCCTTTCTCCTTGTTTTATTTTCTCTTCCCTTGTTGTTCCCCTTATCATTATTATTATTATTGGTAGTAATAGTATTATACTTCAGTTATTAGGCTATTCTTATCTCAACCCGTTTACATTCTTTTGATTTTCCTCCCCATCCTGCCCGGATGAATCTACGTCCCTGGGGATTTTCAAACCTCAGCTGGTTGTGCCCCTGAAAAACATGGTCTAACTTTGGGTCTGACTGAAATCATACCTGCCTTAAGTGAGTACAGGACCTCTTCCAACCTGAAGTATTCTCTCAGGGTAATTAAATAAAACCAAAAGAATTCCAATCAAGTTAGTGGTCAGATGCTAACATCCACCAAAAATGTTGTTTACTTAAATGCAAAATTATTTTTGACTACTGGTTTCCACACTTCCCAGCCACTGAACATCACTAATGGCCTAAATTACTTCTGGAGTTATTTAAAAGGAATTTTAGATCTCTAGATACCCTTAACATTAAAATGCTTAATATCTGGACTGTTAGGTAGCAGAGAACTGAACTACCTCATATAAGTCATCATTTATTTTTCTTCATAAGCATTGAGAAGCAAGCTTTGTTGTGTTGTCATCTGGTTAGTTTTCTTTTTCTGTCTTTTATCCAATCACGATAATATAATTCATAGTTCTATAACTTCACATTATTCAGGTATGTAGAATGTGCATCTACTTAAGATTACGAAAGAAAAACTGCTTTGAGTAGTTACATTGACGTAATTTATCATCTTCTAGTCAGAAGTTCTTACATTTAAATGAGTATATGCTTGGCCAATTACTTTTATGACTTAGATTTTCCTGTGTCCAGAGGCACCAGATACTGCTGTAGTTTGTGTCTCAATTCATTTATAAACACTACAATATCTGTAAGGTAATATATACGTACGTATGTATTTGCCACAGGGCCAAATGCTATCTTCTGCCTGTAGTAGTCATAAGGCTCTCACCAATCAGCTGGAAATTCACTGTAACCCTTTCACTCACTAACAGGGTAATTTGGTGTGTATCAGAATGACAAACTACAATGTTCCAATAAAGTTATCAAGTCAAGTGCAAGGATCTTGCTTACCTTTTTTAATGGTACGATTACGAGATGGCATAACTGGTATTGGCTATTAGGTTCTTACCAAGGTGATTTCTTCTGCAAATTGCAGTTTTAGAAGTAAACCCTTAACCTTTCATAATTCAGAAATAATTTCAAAATCCTGAGAGAAAATCATGAAGGAATTTTATATCCTTGGTGGTGGGGAGCAGGAAGGCTCTTCAAATGATGATCATCTCATGCAAAAGTCAAAATGCAGTGAGAATCTGTATTTGGACACCAGATGCCTCTGAGAGCTACAGGCTGATTTTCATAGTCAATTTAGCAAAAAGGGAAAAAAAGAAAAAGCCTGCTGCCTTTGGTCACAGTGCAATCAGGCAATAAAATGTAAGGAGGCTGTAATATCTTGCTTTAATTTATGGCTTTTAAGTTTAATGGTTTTCTGAATGTGTGTTTAGCATTTAGCTATAATATAAAGTGTTCCAATATCTTTTCTTGCATATTTGACCTTTGGGCTAACAGTGAAGCATTGATGAATCATGAACTCACTGACTTTATCTGACAGGTCTGACTTATTTTCTCCTTCAATATTCTTTTCTTCTAGTTGTTACAAATTGTTGCATGGCCAGGGAATGTCTGGATTCCTGGCGTTTGGATTTTAATCAGTCCCTTCTCCCTTTCTTCTGACAGCACCATTAAGGGTAGACAGCCTTCTACCTCTGTGTTAATGCTGCCCTTTGTAAGTGTTCTTTGTTTACCAAATGGGAAAAAAAAAATAAAAAATCTGTGTTTTTATTTGAGCTGACACTTCGCTATGTGTTACTGTTTATACACTCATCCCATTGTATCTGCATTGTTACCGATAGCTGCCTGCTCTGTGGCATGAAGTTTCATTTGTAAATTGGAACACACAAGGACTTGCAATTTCCTCCTGTTTTCAGAAGAACATAGAGTAAAGAGATATATTTTTATGATTTATAATAGAATTTTGATGCTTTATTACTTGAATTATTTTAAGAGATTTTACTCACTAACAATCTTATTCTGTATCATATCCATGGAACAAGGCCTTTCTTTAAGCACAGTACAGTCAAAACATCCTGTGCTGAAGAACTTATGATGTGAGTCATATGAAACTTTATTTACCAAGAATATCAGCTATTTATTTAAACTATTAAATTTAAGAAACCTACAGTTCATAGAAATCTAAATTTGTGAGAAGTTGTTTTTAAGAAATCCTCTGATGTACTCATCTTTTCATATTATCCTACTCAAGTTCAGCCTTTGCTTGCTATTTTTGATAGTAAAAGTATTTCGTGAAATAAATTGTAAGCATGTAAATTTCCTGCAGTTAATTTCAGATTCTACAATAATTAAGACAGTTGAGGAAGGAGGATGAAATAGTCTTCATTACAAAAGCCATCACAGCATATTTCTTGGTGGGGAATGTTTTAATATGCTGAGGGATATACAGTTGTAACAACTACTATTATTTGAGTTGCTTTTATACATGCATAATGCACTCATGTTCTGTTTTATGTGATATAAAATTCAAATGTTAACTGGAGACTGTGGAGTGTGGGGAAGGCTCATGTCAATTATACCATAATCAGCAAGTATTGTGGTGTGCTCCCGTACGCACAGAGCACAGCACAATGTATTCTGCTGCCTGAATAGACTCCAAGTAGCTGTGGTTATTTGCAGAGTGCTATAGCTGCATCAACTTTCACTCCACAATTAGGGTTTTATTTTTCTAATTTCATCACATAATTGACAGTAAAAAGTACTAGGAATGAGTAGTGTATTATAGGAAATACAGGAGAAAGGAGCACAAGCCAGTATTTCTATAGCAATTTTAAAAGGTCACAAGAACCTTTAACATGGATTTTACTCTCAGGCGGAAGCCCTGTGCATATAATGCAAATTTTGTAAAATGTGGAGGAAAGACATGTTTTAGTCAGGAAGTAAATTGTTTGATAATTGGAAGATTCACTGACTAAACATCAGGGAAAATACATCCTCAGAAAAAAAGGGTTTGCCTATTTATAGCCATTTTTCAAAGGCATCACGCAAAAGATGCTTATAGGTACAAGAAACCTTCATATACAACAGAAATAGCTGTGCCTATATCTAGCAAATCTGTGGTTCAGAATGGGCTTTTACGTCTACTTCAGAAAGATTATTTCTTTCCCTAAGCTTATGGTTTCCTAGAGGCATTGGTTTGCTATGGTTACACAGGCAGCGTTGAAAACATGATCAGGGACTAATCTGATCTGGTGCTTTGCTATCTAGGATTCCTGACTTTCCCCTTTCACTTCATTTAGGGCTTCCAACAGCCTTGAAGTTCATCTTAGATTTGTAGTCGAGGCTGAGTTTTTTGCTTCCTCCAACCTCAGTGTAACAGTCTGCAGCTGTCTGTCTTTGGTAAATCTCCCAGAAGGGGTTGTTAAAAGGATTCTGCAGCATAGTCCCTGTGTTGTGCTTCAGGGATTTATCACTGGTTCCCAAGAAAAGGAAAGAAAGGATAGGCAAGAGAATCATTTGAAAAGGGTTGTGTGATTTGCTGTTGTGTGATTTACTGCTGAAAGAGTGGGAAGAAAATGTACTGGTAGAACCAAAGAATCATGTCCAGGATCCTGAGAGATTTTCTATGTTTTGATTTTAATCTGTGAATTCTTTTTTTATTTTTCAGTTGTTATACAATTACCAGAGGTACTTCAAAAGTTCAACAATTTTAAATTGTCTGTAGTTTTCACTGTCTGTATAGAGAATCACTGTGTACTCGGAGAGAAACCATAATAGCTCAGAAAGCTGTATAATGATTTCTTCATAGTACTTGCTAAAGGTAACTGGTTTAAGATCTAAGCAAATTAGAAATTATATTCTGGATTGCTTAGTGAATGTGAAATAGGCTGATCTTCAGCATTTCATGGTTATAGTTCTTATTAACTGATTGTGTGTTTGGTTAAGTCAGTTATTTGATAAATTTTACTGAAATTAACATCAAACCCTGACACACTCAGTGTAAAGAGGTAAGTAGGCTCCCAGCAAGGTGCTCACATGCCAACTGCATCTCATATGCAAGTTCTGCCTATAAACTCATTTTTTCACGGTGATGAGGTGATCTGAATTGGTTAGAGGTAAATGTGAACAATCAGGTTATCTACTTACTGAGTACCTAGTTCTGCGGCCCTGTAGGCAGATACCAAAGATCTACTGTTGTAATGATGCCAACAGCCCTGATACTATAGCAATTATTATACAATTGTGCAAAACAAGGTTTAAGCTGTTTAAAAGAATTTTTATCTGGGTTTTTGCTTCAGAATGCTAAAAGAGATGGCAGGAAAATTCTGTCCTTTATACAGACTTGCAAGATAATTGGAAATGATAAAAGAAAACGGGGAAGCACTCATTTACAAGAACATGGAGGAAGCAACTGGTGCAGAGGCATGATGAATGGAACAGGAACAGTAATGTGTGTAGGCATTTCAGACTCTGACTGTTCCAGATTATTGAAAACTGTAATAACAATTTCCTGGTATTTAAGGTAGCTGGGATTGCTGCTACACAGCATTCTAGCAGAAATTGTCTGGAATAAGCCAGTCTCTGTTTATCGCTTGCTAATAAAATACACATTTAAATAATTAGAGAACACTCCGTCTCAAGGAAAAAAATACATAGACATCAAATATCAGTTTATTTTCTTGAGGGAGAAGGATGATACATTCAGAGACTATTGTAAACATTTCATTTTGTAGCTATTCCTATTGCTAGACTTTCAGAAAACTTACAGCTTTGTTATCAGAAAAAGATGTAGTGAACTAAGGAGTTTGTATGCATGGTAAATGTGTACATCAGAGAAGTTACTACATTGAAATAAAGCTTCATTCCACTGATTAATTGCCACTTGAGCCATGTGTAAATCTGCACATGAGAGCAAGATGTACACTGCCCAGGAAACACAAAGTTTCCTCTGTTAAATATGGTTGTTAACTCCCAGTGAGAGTGAGTTATGGTATCACCAGGGGATTTCAACTGAAAACATGAACTTAACTGGATAAAGCTAAAGCACAGTCAGGTTCTTCACAGAGTAAGGGCAGGCAGTAATCCCCATAAGGTCGCTTCCAAAGAACTGCAACATACATTACCTCATAGCAGTCTCACTTCCATAAAAACAGATTCATAAAGTGAAATGTCATTTCTTTATGTAATTATTTTTTAATATATTTTTTAAACAGTCATGTCCTAACAAGTCATGCTTTCAGTGTAATTAACAAGTAACCTTATTTAGCATCTAACTATTGTGGACCTGTTGTATTAAATTCAGTTTATGATAGGTGGTTCTCTGAAAATGAAAGTGGAAACATATGGGTTGTATAACTATAGAAACATAGGGCTGAGAGAAATCTCAAGAATCATTTATGCCTATATTCTGAGAGTACCATGTAGACCTTGAGATTTGGCCAGCCTCTGTTTAAATCCTGTTGCAGGCTTTGCTGCAGCTGACCTGTAGTCAGCTCCCTCCTGGAGGGAGCCTTTGTTATAATGTTTAAAAACAATTGCTCTTTTTATCCAAGTCATATATTGACCAAAGCATGTTTAAACTATTAAATCAGGCATTTACTAAAAAGCCCTCAGAATTAGTTTAAAAACTGATTAATTAGACCCATGCTGCGATGACATTACTGTTCTGATATTAGTTCCAACTGAAGCCCAGTTACACTGCAGTACTTTCAGTAGTTGCTCTGTGTAAATTAACTGGGAAAGAATACCATATGTTTTCAATTATATTTTAATGGGAAAGAATGAGTTCTTTTCTTTTAGACTGTAAGACTTAGTGGTGGAATATGTAGTATGCATAAAATTGGCTTTGCAATCATTTTCATTTGCAGAAGATTGGTTTACAATAATTTATCTTTGTGAAGGGCTTATAATCAACTAGAACTTAGATTTACGTAAGATTAGAGTTATTTTGTAGAATACGTGTAATACAATGTACAGCATAGTACCTTCTGATGAGCGCTATTAGCTAGATTCTGTGACTTGAATGGGAGTTGGAAAAAGCTTCGAATGAGAAAGGTACTATAAAAACGTGTGCCAATGACTGACAGCAGCTAAAAGAGCTTCCATCTTAAATCTGTCTACTTTGGTAGCATGAGAAGTACTGAAAGATAGAACTGTAAAATTGTGCTAATGTTCAACTTAAAACAGATCTCAGCTCTTCAAGTACGCTAATGAAAAATAACTAAATACCAGAAATACTCGTGACTCTGTAGCTGTAGAAGGAGATTTAAATAAGAAAAGGAAATGATAATGCAGATCAGAAATAGTGATTAGTTTATCTTAATTTTATTTATTTCTAAGCATTAAACACCCGTTTTTGTGTATTTTCTTGATAAGATTGTAGAGTATTCCATGTTTAATGTGATTTACTCTGTGTGAATAACTTAAAACTTCAAATCATTCATTCTGGAGCTTTTCATGCGATATATAGAAATTTACATATATTCTCTGTGAAAACTGCAGCTTTATGGCCAGCTCATGTAGACCTCCATGATACCTTCTGTACTTTTTGGATACAAGAAATTATCACTAAAGCATGTTATTTTGAAATAAAGTATTTTAATTTAGTTTTCAGGTACCTTCCTGGTCAAACTAAAGGGTAAGTCAATATTCATCATCATTTAAATTCCTTCTCTATTTATACATAATTAGGTCACGTGAGAGAAACTAATCTAACAACAAGGCTGAATTTAGAACAATATACTTAATTATAAAAATGTAAAAATACTGGAAATCCAAACCAGCTCTGTCCTCTGGCCCCTTCCAGTCTTCTACTGGGCTCAAGTACAGTGGCTGCAGAATCAGTGTAGTGTAATCATTGCTCTATTTCTTTTCTGTATCCGTAGATTGTCTGCAATATAGGAGCTAGATGAGATTTGCAGTTAGACAACCACTGATAACAATTCATACCCAGGCTATATCTACATTAATTTTCATAGGTCTCTAACATTTTGTGATGATTTCATGAAATACACTGGCACCACTGGAATGTATGAGATTCCTACAGGTAGAAGGCTGGCTGGTGAGATTGTAAAATTTGACAGTATTGCATGAGATGCCTGTTTCCACCCTGCAGCTGCAGGTTGCATTAAGGCAGACATGTTCTAACTTGCTGGCACGGTAAATACAATGATCAGTGAAGCAGACTGGCTTGTACCACATAGGGATGACTCACTGCTCAGCCTAAATGCTGTGTTCTGATCTTGTTTTCCCGCTCATGTTTTATTATGGAATCCCATGTGACCATGTGCATCATGGCACTGACTCTGGACTTGCATTTTTATTGTGGTTACTAGTTCCGATTAGTACCCTACAGCTGGTACTCTGGGCAATGTTTCCAAAGTCCAAGGCCAGTACCTAAGCTCCTGCTGATTATGTTTAAGCTTGTTAAAAGCGTGCTACTTTGTCTCAGAAACTATGTATCTTCTTTCAAAAAACCCAAACAAACATAAACTATTCAGTAAGCAGGTTTTAATCATTTTGAAGCTTTTATACCATCCTGAATTGCATTTTCATTCTGATCAAGACTATTGTAGTACAAGCAGAAACAGATGGAGTTTTGGTAGTGATCCAGGCTGCACATGTAGTCAAAGGCCATCTCTGACTTGCATCATGGAGGCATTTAGCCTAACCAGATTGCATGATGAATTTTTTTACCTAACATGCAGTGACTTAATTCTCACATGACAATGATCCCCCTTCTGTCCCAAGAGTTATCTGTCTAGTTCTAAGGATTAGTCATCTTTCTACCCTCATGGTCTGTTCCGATGAGTCAAAAATCCACAAAGGAGGCTGCCGCCTCCTCCTTTCTGAGATCATACACCAATTACCTCCTGGGTCTTCTTAAGAATTACCTTTATTGAAGAGAATTCTTGCCTTCTTTGCAGCCTTTGGTGTTGAAGATTCAGTAAAATGCCCTAAAAAAAAAAAATAAATACCAGCCATTTAATGCACATAAAGCATATTCAAGATTGAAAGGGAAACTCAAGTGAAAACTCAAATAACATTTTAATAATTTTATTCTGGTTAAGAAAAGGTATGACTGACTATCTAATCCATTTAGAATACCCAGTTCTCCTACTTGCCTTTTGGAGGAGTTCTTTTTCATTGATTTCAAATTTAAATGCTGCATTTAACACAACACTCTATATTCACTGTATTATCTTACATATTATATATATATGCAGTCTAAAATTCAGTTGTGTATTAAAAACAGGTCACTGGATGTCTGAGAGGCACTATCTTCATGCTACCTCATTTCAAATGGTTATCACTGCTGTTTTCTGTATTCGTCAATGTTAGCTATTTTTGTAATCCTTTCCAGTAGGTAGCTTCTAAAGATTAGAAGTGGTTTTTTTTGCTCTAAAGTAGTCAAATGGAAATATTGCCATTTAAAATGAATTGTGCATTCTCTGTCCAGAAACTGTATTGTACCACTTGAATTAATGGTGAAAAGTGGTTGCTGTGATTATTGTATAACTAACAAAAGAAAAAAAGAGAGAAAGAAAATTGCAGCAGTTACTCAGGAGAAGAGGATTGCTGGAATATTACAAGGAGCTGTAGCCACCTTTTACTTCACTGTAGCCATTGCATAAAAACATTAAGGGATAATAAACTATCAGCATTTAAGTAAAGTTGACAGATGATGCACTTCTGTTGGCACTCATATAGATGCAGCAGAGCATGCAGCTTCACCTGGGCAAAGAGCATCATCCAGTGGGGGTGGAGGGAAAGAAACTCCCCTGTAAAATGAAATGGGAATGGCAGAGTTTAACAGCTGCAGCATTAGAAAAGACAAAGATTATAATTTTTTCAACTGAGAGAAATATTAGACTGGTCATTTACTGAAGATAGGAATCCAGTTGTTTTAAGAGTAAAATAACGTGCCTTACTTGCTCAAAATACAACTAGGAAAAAACTTTTGATTTCAGGTCAGGAAGAAGTAAAACTGAGTACTACAGAGCTTTAAAACTGAAGAAGAGACTGACAAATAGCATTACATATTTGAAATCTTCTTGATAACTTCAGTGGTTTGGGACTTCCCTGGGAAGGTTTTACAGGTAACAGATATTCCCTCTGTTTCATTTTGGGATGTTTCTGTGATGCAGGGCTACCCTAGATGAAAAAAAGGGGGAGGGAACCCAAAAGAAAAACCCCAAACAAAGCAAAACCCAGCTATTTTTTCCAGTGGCAAAGCAGCAAAATGAAGTATAGACATCTGTGTGTGTGGATACATTAACACAGACACACACATCCTAACTATTCTATGATTCTATGATCTCAATTAAGAATACTTTTTTAGTATTTCTGTTATGCAGCAGCTGTTGCTACTGGATAAATTATTCCACTACTTTATTTGTTACAAGGACTTGCATTTTGAAAAAGTACATGCATTTAGTAGTAATGTGCCAGTTTCAGTTAGTCTCTCTAGCATAACTTTATCAGAGAAAAAAAGGCAGATTTGGGGTTCTCCTTGCTGCTTCACTAGCTTTCACTCATGTATTTTCGGGCTTCTGTGTGTCCACCACCACTCAAGGTGGGCTGTAGCTCACGCAGCTCTACGTGTCAAAGGCTGCTCTCTGCAGCACCCTGCTCCCTCCCTGCCTTTCCCCTGCCAACATTCCCACCCGAATGGCTGTCCCTGTGGTGCGTGATATAGTGGGATGGTACCTTTTCACTTTTGACATGGAAGATGCATGAAGCCAGATAAAGACTGGTTTCTTCTGGATCTTAGGAAGATGGCTTCTGTCCTGTGGCAGTTGCAGTGTTTCTTTTTATTAAGTAACAAAATGTTGCTATTGTTGAAACTGTATAGAAATGTGTTAGTGTTGAAATGCATTGACAGTCTAAATATCCAAATAAATGCTGAGGAAACACCTGGAAGGTAAATCTCTCTTTGCAAACCTAATTTGGGCACAAAACTTCCAACGTTGAACTTTTGTAAGAATGGCTTAGACTAACTTATTCCATCTCTATTTTAAAAATAATTTAAAATAGATTAAATAATTTAATTATGTTATTATTCAGTAACTTGCTTTGAGGATATCTCATTCCTAATAGTTATACAGAGTGAATATCTGTGATTTTTGTTAGAGTCAAAAAAGTGTGGAGTCAACCTTCAGGGATGGAAGAAGATGATTACTGATAATAACCTTGTCTAGTTCCCTGTCAACACTCAAGTATTTCATCAGAAAGTTGTAGGGTTTTGTTAACTTTAAATACTCAATAGATCATTTTCCCTCATGGACTTCAGAGGAAGAATTCCACGCATTAGAAAGTGTAACATACCTGTTTTGTCTTACGTAATTGAACGTATGAACTAGGGTCTGTAAATATTTCCCACCTTGAAAATACTTTAAAACCCTTCCACTTTGTTATTCCACTCTTTATTCATTGTTAGCTGAGCATTTTTAATGAGTTCAGGGTTTTCTTTGGTGATGATCTTTCTTTCTCCCTCGTGGTTTAAGCCTTGTCAGCCATAAATCAGCCACACAGTCTCTCTCTCTCACTCTTCCCCTCCCGGAGGGATGGAGAGGAGAATCGAATAGAATGCAACTCCCATGGGTTGAGATAAGAACAGTTTAGTAACTAAGGTATAACACAAATCACTACTGCTACCACCGATAATAATAATGATAAGGGAAATAACAAAAGAAGAGAATACAACAGCTCACCACCCCATCAACTGACACCCCCAGCCCAATCCGCAGCAGAGGACTCTCCCCTTTCCGGGCAGCTGCCAGTTCACATCCTGGGCATGATGTGCTGTGGTATGGAATACCTCCTTGGCTAGTCTGGATCAGGTGTCCTGTCTCTCCTTACTCCTGGCTTCCCTTCCTCCCTGGCACAGCATGAGGCTCAGAAAGCCCTTGCTCAGGCTAAACATTGCTAAGCCACAACTGAAAACATCGGTGCTATCAGTGCTGTTCCCAGGCCGAAAGTCAAAAACACAGCACTGCACCAGGTACTAAGAAAAGAAAAAAATGACTGCTACTGCTGAACCCAGGACACCAACACATAGCTAGGTAAAGCTGCTCCTCTACTGCACTCCAATTGACATGAAACAGAATATGATATTTTTTTACATAGCTTGAGCATCATGTGTCACTGCCTCATTCATATACCCCAATATGCAAAGAGTTGCATCAGGTGAATATCTGGTTTGCTAACTGCAGTACTGCAATTTCTGCATTTAACTCATTTTGGACCTTCTTTAGCTGAAATACTGACGAGTGAACTCAAAAGTGAGGGGAGGAAGGGACAAAAGCTTAATGCAGTGCCTACCTGAAAGATTTACACTACGAAATTTCCTACTTTAAATCCCAAGGAACTATAGGGCATTGCAATAACCAGCCAAGCTGTGCAATAAAGAGTATAAACCCCCCCAACAAATGGTGCTACCCACCGTCACAGGCTCGCCCATCTCCAGAGAAGCCAGGGAGGCATGTGCAGATGTAGGCGGACCCTCCGGTGTACACACACTGGGCGCGCTGAGGAATGTCACAGTTGTGTGTGCCTGTCTGGCAATGGTTTACGGCATATTCAACAGCTGCAGGTTAGATATGAAAAGAGAAGACGAAAATTTGAATTTCCCTCCGTGAAGTCTAAAGCTCATGATAAGTTTCTAGGCAGAGAAGGCTCGCTGTGAAAGCATACAGAAGAGAAAGGAAACCAGGGAAACTAAGTGAGCTGGTTTGGGGATTGGGATTTTTTTTTTCTATTTTTGGTCAAGATCTCCCCTTTCACTGGTGTTAAATCCTCTTATGAATGTTTTACAAGGAACCTAATGTCCTCAGCATCTCCTAGATATTTGTTAATATTGAACAGGGCAGAAAGGCTACCACAACGACAGGTCCTAATATCCATGACAGTTTTGTTTAGAATAAGGGGTCCTGAATAAAGAAATGTAAGGCATCTCACAGACATACCTCACGTGTCAGCTAGAGTGGCCAGTTCACTTCACTGTGAATTACTAGATATCCCACTGCGCCCATCTAGCACTGACCAAGGGCTGTCATCACTTGGCAACAGATAGGAGTTGTGACTCACTTAATAGCAGATAAACACATTTGTCAACTGTTGGGGAGATTTTTGACCAACAGTGGAAGCTGGA
Organism: Coracopsis vasa; assembly: GCA_026283785.1. Lineage (NCBI taxonomy): Eukaryota > Metazoa > Chordata > Aves > Psittaciformes > Psittacidae > Coracopsis > Coracopsis vasa. The sequence goes on from JANHGB010020163.1 coordinate 44,112, forward strand.
CCAGTCCTGCAGCTTTTCAGAACTTTCTCATTGTTGACAGCAGTAACTTTGAAGGTATTGCACTGCTTTACACACAAATTATTTCAGGTAGTCACTGAAGCCCTGCCTATGCTTACCTGTTATGTCAAAGAAGAAGAAAGGAAACCATAGTATTTAAAATAGGAGGAGGCAAAATACTATGAAAAGTTGGGCCCAGAAACAGGTGAGTTTGCAGTGTGTACATTTAGGAGCAGACTTCCAGCTGCTGTGACAGAGAATCCACTAAGGCTTTCTTTACACAGTTCTTACAAGGAGTTGATGGGGTCCAAGACAAGACTCTACAACGCTCCTTTCATCACAGTAAGCATATGTGAACTACCACACTATCAGCAGGGAAATAACAAAAAACTACCATCAGAGCCAGATCTGAAAACAGTCGTGTTTTCCATTTCTCTGGAGGAGATTACATCATTGTTAGAATCATTTATATCTCTGTTTGACAAAGCTTTATATTACAAAACAATCTATTCAGAACTGCACTATAAATGCATAAGACTGGCCGTTGGAGCTCAAAGGGAGGACCCAAATCTTTCTGTTCCTCAGCCTACAAAAAGGAGAACAGGATTTATTTACAACTCTCTTCTAAAGATATCCAGCAAATCCCAGAGCTGGCATGAAAAAGCTGCAGTACCAGAAAAGCTGAATCAGAGTTGGCATCCCACTGCAACCTGCAAAAGCACAAAGATGTTAACTGTTGCCCCTTCTGGGGTTCAAGTTGTCTGTGGGTTATAAAATCCTCCCCTGAGGAAAGGGGAAAAAGATTACCATGGTATTTATTTTCAGTCCATTGAGAAACTAGAGCTCATCTTGGTTCTCTTCAGTCTTACTGATGCAAAGTTTGGTTTTGATTGAAGGAAGGGATCAAACTGAAGTCCTTCAAGCTGGGCAAGGAATTACTTAGTACTTGTTAGAAGTGTGACACATTAACTTCATGAAAAAGTGGTAAAGTGAAACCAGCATGCTCATGGCTGGAGGGAGGAATGTTCCCTTTCAGGTCCAAGTGATGGAAGTGCAGTGGTGGACATAATGGAAAGAACATAAAGTTGCCCTTACACATTTCACCCTATCCCTTCCAGCATCCTGGCAGAAGAATTTGCTTTTTCCAACTGTTCTGCAACAAAGGGGAAACTTGGGTGCACTGTAAACAGATGTCAATGGTAATAGTTACTGAAGTGGAGAAATGGGGCTTGTGATGGTATGCAATATACAGCATGTAAAGCCACACTTTAAGGGAAGCAATGCAAATTTCTGCTGAAAGATTAAGGCTTCTCAGTCTAAAGTGAAGAACACTCTTGGCTATAATGAGGAAAGACCTGAATGCATTATCTTATCAGAGATTAACTAAACTTCTGCCACAAAGCAGTCACAACAGAAGCAAATGTAATCCTCAGCTATTATCAGTTATTTCCAAATAAAACAGGAACTGGTCCAATGGTACTGGAAGAGTGTGTATAGGTTTTGTCAGTACAGAATTACTGTCAGGTTGCAAACAGACAAAAATTCTAACAAAAAAAGAAAAAAATCTAATCTATATCCTATCCTGACAGTTGCAGCTCGAGCAGGAGAGTCATTACCCCTCTTCTAGCTGCCATTTGTAGATTACTTTTATTTAGCTTTTGATATTTGCAATATAAATGACACCAGAAAGAATTAGATTAATGTTCCAGGGTGTAAAGTTTATGGTTTTTCTTTCTGTATGTAAAATTCACTTTAAATATACACCCCACACAATCATCTTGCAATTCTGCCAGATACCAAATGGAATTTCTACAACTTCAGTGAAAAACATAGCAAACAGGAAAAGATATCCCTTGCTAGGACAACCTTAGTCCAGCCAGTACAGATTAACTCAGGCTCCCTCCAGAAAAAATTGGTTTTAATTAAGTAACTAATTCAGTGACAACTACTGAAGTTTTAATGGCTCATCAACAGACCAGCTAGCTTTCCTCCAATTCACAAAAATTTTTACAGTGAAATGATCTGTAGTTGTAATTTCTTTCCAGCATGATTAACTATCACTTCAGAATAAGCTTGCATTAGCCAAGACACACACTGGTTTAGACCTGTGCACTGCCTTGTCCAAGGGATGAATCTGTAACTAAAATCTAATCTGTTAAATTTAATTTTGGATTAGATAAGGAAAACCAAAACAAAATGAAACCAAACAAAAACCCCACAAAACAAATAATAAATACTGCCCCCCCCAAAAAAAAATGCAAAAAAACCTACCCCCCTCAAAAAAAAACCCAAAAACCCAAACAAACCAACAAACCCACAAAGCACCCAAAAGCCAAAGTGCAACACTGCAGAAAATGCAGAAAAAGCCCTACCTCATCCTGAATGTGAGATGCTGCAAAATAGCAACAAATTAATAACTGCTCACTTTAATTTTCCTGCTTTTACAAATTTGAATTTTACTTCTATGTGAAATCTACAGCTAATGGTACAGAAAGGACAGAAGCATTCAATAATTTCCACTTTCTATTTGGAAACATTAGGAATGGGGAATTTTTATAAGATGAAAACAAAGTACTTTGGGCAGCCTCTTCAGTTACTGCTGCCTAACAGATTCTACCACTACCTGCAGCATGAGCTCCTAAGTTCAACTCATGTTAAAAGTCACTGCAGATCCCTAAAGTTGTTTTCTGTCCCTGTGAGATGAATGACAGCCCAAAAGCCCAGTGGGCAGTGCTTTTAAGAAATGTGAACCTTACCAACACAAGTCCGCCCATCGGCTGCAAACTGGTATCCTTCAACACACTCACAGCGGTAGGTTCCCGGCTGGTTGTTGCAGACCGCATTGCTGCCACAAAGAGCTGGTTGCTCTGAACATTCATCAACATCTAGAATGTTATAAAGGATTCCAGTTATTATAAGGATACATTTAATACTGATACCAGAAAAACAGAAACCGTGTAACTGTTAAATAATAGCAGACCTGCATATTTAAACCACACCTTTGACAGACCATATCTCTTAAGATGTATTAGTAACCTGAAAATAAGTTTTCAGAAAACTGTGTCTTCAGCTAATCTGCACAAAAAAAAAAAAACAAAAAAAAAAAAAAACCCAAAACCAAAAAACAAACAAACCCAAAACGAAGCACGCAACAAAACCACGAAACAGAAACAAAACCACAGAAGAGGTCAGGAAATCAGACAGGAAGAAGGAACCACTGAGAAAAAAATATAATAAATGCAGCCTACAAGGTGATCAGAAGCAGTGATGACTACTGTGGGAATGTGAACTTCAGGAAATACTTTCCCTTTCATTATCCATATACATTTCTAATCCACTGATGCTCAGCTCACAGCACCAGAGGACTGAGAGAGACAACACGGTGCTGGCATTTTTATTTGCAAGTTGATTTAAGGATTGGAGGGAGGGCTGTATTCTGGGGGGGTTTATTAAACAAACAAACACACAAAACTGCCTAAAACAACTCAGTTAATAAAATATGCATCATCCCTATTGGTTAATAATTAATACACAATTTCATCTCTTGAAAACAGGTATTTGTGCTGTGACTTGATTATAAAACAAATCCCAAATACATTAAGAATACAGAGCTGGGAAATAAAAGTCTCTTTCAACAAAAAGGATTTTCAAAGCAGATCTTGAAATAGATTATTTCAATTGGTTCCATATATCTGTGTGTATGCCATTCTTCATCTCCCTCAAGAGCTCGTCACCTAGTTGACTCATTTTAACTAGAACTTGCAGTAAATGTCTCACAACTTAGTTCCTACAGGTTTTATAAAAAGACAAGCTGGGTAGGAAAGATGTTTTGCAAGCTAGAAAAACATACCCAAGTTTGACCCTTCAAGAGAGTCAAATGCATACTTTGATTATTGAATTATGCCAGCTACCCCAGCATCCCTCTAACCTATCTTAGAATCATAGAATCAACTAGGTTGGAAAAGATCAGCAAGTCCTACCTTGACCCCAGACTGCCAAGTCCACCATTAACCATGTCACTTTCCCCAAAACAGCCTCTCGGTACATTTCACTTTGCTGGAATGGCTAGTCCTAAGGGCCAATACATCCAAGCAAAATAAACTCTACATTAGCTGTCATTTTGTAATGAAAGTATTCTGATACCGTAACAAACGCTTCCATCTCCACGGAAGCCAATTGAACATTCACAGAAGAAACGATTTCCAGTTCCTGGACGACAGATTGCATTGGTGTCACAGTTATGGGTACCAGTGTAGCAAGGATTCCGGTTAATGTCAGCAGAGCCATCTGAGAAGAGAGACCATATTTAACCATGACAACTCTACCCAAGTCATAGCACTCAGCTAAAGCCCAGAAGGAGGTTGCTTGTAGAGCACATGAAACAAGGAAAGAGAATACTTTTTGCACCAGGAAGGAGAGGACTTGCAGGTGATACGCAGGACGTGAATGTTAGACATGGCAACTGCACCCTGTATTCCTTGTTACTTGTGCAAAGGACGGCAGAGTTAAAAAAATAGAGAAGCCACACAAAACTCTCTAAAGAGTAAGACTGACAAAGATAATGCATCTCATAGTCACTGCCACTAGACTCAAAATGTGATTCTTAACAGCTCGGTTTATTAATTTTAATGAGTAGAACTTTATTTTGTAACCAACAAAAGTGTCTTTTCTTGTACTCAGCTGGTGTTCATTTTCAAATTGCCTTTTTTCTGATTTTGGGGCAAACAGACAAACTTGAATAGCTCAAACAAAAAATACACTTCATAGGCTGCCTACTTTCCAAGATAGTGCCATGTTTCAAGAGCAATTATAGGAATGAGCTGTTTCAATGGCAAATTTTATTTCACTCTTTTGCCCTGTGCTCTGACAATACAAAACAAAAAAAATCATTAATAGAGGAACTATAAATTAGGTAAATGATACACTCTGTGTGTTTGAGCAGCAACAGAATTAAGGTGGCACATTGAGATTACTTCAAGCAATCAGACACAAACTCCACTGAATTTTAAGAGGAGATAAGCCCTTAAATATTCTCCAAGTAAAAATGCAAACTTTCAGAGGCCCCATTTTTCATCTTAATTGATGGACCTGGACTTCTACTGACTAATGCAACAAATTAATTCAACTCATTAATATCCAACTAATGCACTCTAAAATAATATAGAAGCCTGCTCTTAATTACTCAAAAAACAGAAAAAGAAAGATTTACAATTCATACATACCACTGATTGGGCCAATGGAATTACTCATAGCATATCGCAGAATCTGCTCATCTCTGTTATACAAGACAAATACACCGTCCACTGAGAGCTGCTGAGTAGCAGAAGTAGCATGGTGAGAGTCATCATGAATGCATTCATCAAATGAGATTGTCTGTCGCCACTGATAAGCGCCTGTGTACGTGGAAGCAACCCCATCCCCTTCTGGCTCTGTCACTGTGTACTCCCTCGTGGATGATGAAGTGATCACTGGAACATGGCAACAAAAAAACTGAGCAGAACAGGAAACAAAAATACTATGCCAAATGCTATCTGTAGACTTAAGATACAGGCTGAGCAGTGTAAATTGAAATTTCAAAGTCAAGAAGCTATGAAAGCAGACGTATTTCTGTGCAAAGGAATAGGCACTTGACTAGGCTTACCCTGTTCTCAGGTATCACAGCTTTAATGAATGAGTCACATAATTTATCTTGACATTTCAAAAACTTTATGAGTTGCCAGGTAAAGGAAGGAAAATTCAACTCAGGAAACTCGAAGGTTTCTTTAGATGATTTTAATACTGGATCTGTAAGTGAAGGACAAGAACCATCTCACCAGCACTAAACTACACCTACTTTTAGTTCATTGTAGGATACTGGCCTTGGATTTCAACACAGTCCTGAAGAAGATGCATGCCTGAGAGCTCTTGAATGCTTCACAAGTTTTCTACATTGTGAAAAATTGTGACCAAAACTCTTCAAAGCAAATTTGGGCTTGTGGATACTCCCATCAACAGAAAAGCTCCTCAATATTCCAGTATTCCTGGGCATTCCACAGACTGCTTTCTCTTTATTGCTCTTTGCTGCTGGCCAGCCAGCCTAGCTGTCAACACCTCAATCTCACTTTGGTGTTGAATGTGTTGAAATATCCATAATTTTATCCAGGAAGAGGAAAGGAAAAGAAGGGAGATTTCCCTGTAAATGGTGAAATGAAGAATGGCTCTCTTACCAAATCTCAGAGTCTGGGGTAAGGAAAAGAAAGAGAGGAGGAAAGTACTGAAGAGACAACAGATGAAACTGATCAGGCAGTAAAAAGGTACCTAATTATCTGGTCACTTGTTCAAATTGAGCTCAAATAATACTAACAAATGCATATCACTACTACCAGGCACAGTTACTGCAATGTAGTTTACATGACACATACTGGTAAATAACTGGTTTGCACACTCTCAGATAAGATCAAAGCCCACTTAATGACATTCCCACAAAAACGTAAACACCAGCACAGCTCCTACTGAATTGCTGTGGACCCTACAAAAAGCTTTGCAACTTGTACGACTGCCATCAGCAGTGTAAACATAAAGCCAACAAAAATGGAAATTGAGAGTATTTTACAAACATCAGTTCACAGACAGTTAAACAATTTTTTTCAATAAAAAGCGTTCAAAATATTTGCATTGCCCCACACAAAATCCACCTTCTTTTGGGACCTGTTCCTAAGAAGCAAAAAATCAGCCTTCTGTAAATCAAAGGCTTCTAAGTACACTTGCTAAGAAGTGAATAAAATTATGTTTTTTCAATTGTCTTACTGTAGGATTGTTTACTTTCTTATCATTTCATTCTTAAGGAACCTTACCAGAACTGGAAGTGTGATAGAGTTCAGTATATGGTTCTATATGGACTGATGCACGAGATGGGATCTCAGGTATTCTGCCCTCCATTTCTGTGCTGATGGTAAGGTGACCGTGCTCATCAATTCCACTGAATTTCTGCTTGATAACAAGCTTCTCATTGTTGCCAAGAAAAGTGACTTCAGTTTGCCGTGTAAACTCACCACCTAAAGAAATGGTATTAGTTAAACCACTTGATATCATATTTTGAAGCATATGCCAAATCAAAATTATACTTTCTATTCAAAGTATTGCTTCTAGTATATAAAATATAAATGAGTATTTTCTGCAAGCTTTGATGCAGCATAATTGCTAATGTTTGGGGTTTCTACAGAAGTAACTTTCAGAGGCATACTAAATATAGAATCATAGAAAAGTTAGGGTTGGAAAGGACCTTAAGGTCTTCTAGTTCCAACCCCCCTGCCATGGGCAGGGACACCTTACACTAAACCATGTCACCCAAGGCTCTGTCCAGCCTGGCCTTGAACACCACCAGGGATGGAGCATTCACAATTTCCTTGGGCAACCCATTCCAGTGCCTCACCACCCTCACAGTAAAGAACTTCCTCCTTA
>JANHGB010020164.1:0-27023 GCA_026283785.1 Coracopsis vasa
TCTCTTCCCTTGTTATTTCCTTTATCATTATTATCATTGGTGGTAGCAATAGTGATTTGTGTTATACCTTAGTTACTGGACTGTTCTTATCTCAGCCTGTGGCAGTTGCATTCTTTTCGATTCTCCTCTCCATCCCTTTGGGAGCCAGGGGGGCACTAAGAGGGGAGTGAGAGAGCGAGCTACGTGGTTCTGATTTATGGCTGACTAGGCTTAAACCACGACACTTACCTACATGAACATAACATTATCTCTCTTTTTTCTTCAAGTATGTGAGATGGTGGAGGTCAAAAGTTCATTTATATAAAGAAGTTTACATAAAATCCATACTAAACAAAACCAGAAGATAACACTCCTAGATTCTCATTTCCCACAAAAACTCACAGACTGCCATAGAGATTAGCCTGCAAAAGCACTGCTTGCTTTCTTTGTGTTAATTTTTCTGTTGTTGTATCGAGTGTACTGTGGTGAGCCCTTTGGTATCAATGTTCCCACAGATATAAATATTTTACAAGAAGGAAATTTTCTGCAGATGTTTGAAATAAGAAACAAGGAAACAGGCAAAATAATGGGAGCAATTTTAAATGTAAGATGAATATGTATATCACCATAAGCTCATATATGGAGAGCTGTGCACTAACCTAGCCCATCCTGCAAGCTTTCAGCCAGGAAATCAATAATGATCCTGAAGCCTCAGCTCAGAAATAGCTCCTGTTTTTTTTTACTTACTCTCAAATCAAAGCTTAGGTGGGAAAAGTGAACTACTATTTATACATGAGTGCATTGGCATATGCTGGTATGGTTTGACTAACCATAAACATCTACCAAGTGACTACAACTGTCTAGTGCAATTTTAAACTAATTGCAAAACAAATAAATCATAAAGGCACATTATTTGCAAACTACCAGAATATAATCTGTGGATGTAAATGTATAAAATACTGAGATTTGAGCTCTATTTTCTATTATTGGAAAACACAGAAAACTTCCTGATACAAACCCTAACACAGATGAAAACTAAGAAACCTTTCAAATCCGTAACATCCAGATTCTTTGACATGGTTCAGCCTCTGTTCTGTACTGCCCAGATACGTGCTGTATCTTCTCAGACTTTTCATTCCCTGTTACATAGCTCCCGTGGTATTGTACAGCTTCAGTGTTTCTTTTTCTACAGGACTTTTCTTAATCTGCTCTCCTAAACACTTCAGCATAGGTCCCGAGAGTGAGTAATATTTGCATTAATAATTGACTTTCTTCTTTGCTTCTCTCTTTTGAGTAGAACTAGGAATCTGTCACAGTAATCTTGTAAAAAAAAGAAGGAAAGGAGAAAGAGAATACATAAAGCACATTAAAATTCAAGACCCTTAAAAAAATTGTTGACATGGATTCAATTGTTACATGGCTGTACTGTTTGTAAGCATGTCTGCCAATGCCCATGTGGATCATGCATGCCTAAGAATGGAAAAAATATAGGAAAAAACACCATCTGAATACACTTTGTGAGAAATGGGACAAAGAAGATGTTGCTTGTCTGACATTCATATCTACATAATATGATCAGAGGCAATCCTATGTACAATTTAATCCTGGATAATATATGAAGTGTCAGGAGTCTTGTTCTGAGCGCTACTTCAGCATATCTTAGGGGCAATGCACTCTGTATTGAAAATTTCACATATGTACACACTTCTGAACAGATGTAACATTCAACATAACAGATTAATTTTTAGAAGAATCTGACAATAATACAGAGAATGTTTGTAGAAGAGTTATTTCCACTGAGGTTCGGTCATGCTCCAGTTTACACACAAACCATCTATCATACATGTAGAAAACTGTGTTTAATGGAAAACACGAAAGAACTCTGCACATGATGATCTCTAAATACTAGAGGCAGCTGAGAAAAGACTGAGAGTAATGTGCTGTTGGGAGAGCCTTGGGGCCAGATGCTATTTAGTCATGCAATGCTATGTAAATGTGGCATTGTTCCCAAGCTAACAAATTCAAACAACTGCCAGGCAATGTCTTTTGCTGTGTTGCATTATACAGACTTGCTGCCACAGCCCAGCATTCACACAGAGTTCTCTGCATTCAATATGACAGCATAATCTAGGCATGCCTACACTGAAAGATTTTCATCTTATTGCAACTATTCACTTAGGGTCTCCTTGAAAAATATGTTCTAATACAGCCTTAAATCTACTCTTCTTTTAGGCAGGGTTTACAATAAATACAGCAGGACTTACATGCGTACATCCTATTGATTTCTAGTAATATTGTCAATAATGATGTTAAAAGTGTCCTAAGCTGGTGCTTGTGACTGTTAGGTAGATTTATTTTCTGTTTACAAAAGAATTGCATTTTGGTTGGAAGCATTTAGAAATCTATTAGCATGGAAAATTTTAAAACCCTTGGAATCAGCAAATATTTTGCTGAATGCTTTTTTTTTTGTTATTGCTGGAGTTCTTTCTAGTAATAGTAATGTAATTTCCTGATTATAGCAAAATAAACTCAGAACTCCTATTAAAAAGAGACAACCACATACATTTTTTTAACCTTCTGTGCTCTCATCATGTACTAAGAAGGCATTCTCAAAGAAGTGTACACGTTCTACCCTCCACTTAAAAAACTATATTTTCTGTTTAAACAACTTTATAAAAAAATCAATACTGGATTGTAAATTAACTATATACATACTTAAAATATAGAACAATCTGACAATTATGTCCTTGTTTTAATTGTTTTTATCTACTTAAATCAATGCATTTACACTCTGAGGTATAACATGTATATTAGGAAAGGCTAAACAGATGCCTTACAAGTACCACGAAGCATTACTACTAAAGGATTTTTTTTAAATGCTTATTCAAGTTTCTTGTTAATTTAGAAATGAAACATGCTTCAGAGCTCATTCTGGTTTAAAACTGGTTTTGTTAATATACACATCAGCATTAATTTTGTTAATTTTCACATCAGCATCTCCCAACTTGTAAAATTAGCTTCACAAATAGAAATAACTGATAAATACCTCTGTGAAAGTGTGTTTAGGTTTAACTACATGAAAGTCCTAAAAAGCTTTGAAAAATGAGCAATTATAAATTCTTATTCAGGTTATAAATTCAGAACATGTGTTTCTGTTTATATTAATTACAGCTGGCAAAGATATATTCAATAATCTTATGCATGCACCAGTAAAGACTTGTACACACTATTTGTGCATAATTCAGGACATTCTAAATGTAAATTAAGAAGTCTGTAGTGATTTATGTGGTTCAAACTGTCAAATTTACTTTTGTATATACATATACATGCATACACATACATACAGATATCTGTGTGTGTATGTGTATGTATCTATATACAGGTCATAAAAGAATTACTACTTACATAAGATCCCAAAGTATAGCAATCAAAACAGTGTGGGGTATTTCCTGGTTTTACTGTATGAAGTTATATGAAATCTGAAATTCATCACTTTTATCATGCATAGATGCACCATGCGCCTAACTGATCCTTACTTTAACAACTGTTACTGCAATCTGCAATTCATCTTTTTCCTAGATTTTCAGGAGTAAGTTTTACCCTTTCCAGCCTCCTAAGCATGACTGACTCTATTTCCAACAATGTGTTCAATCCCTGGTAATATGCTTCATAAATTGCATTAAATAAAGCAGCAAGCTGTTATAACTGTAGGGATCCAAAAGATCAACGTACATCTATAATCTATCTGTACTAGCCTCTTTTTGTACTCAGCATTAAACAATGAAATGTCATCAATATTAAGATGAGACTAATCATCCTTTTTAAGTGGCTATATTATTGCATATTCTCATTTTTTCTAAAGGGAGGCTTGTGCAACTAGATTGGAGACAGAAGACATTTTTCTGATGTTTACAGCAAAGCAGACGAATACTTTTGGAATAATTATCTTTTTTTTAATCTTCTAACCTTTTCAGATATGTATAGAAAGCAACAAAATAGCTTTTATTTTTTTACAATGTGTTGGTAAACTAGAACAAGGAGGTACACAGGTGTCCTGGTTTTGGCTGGGATAGAGTGATATTCTTAGCAGCTGGTGCAGTGCTGTGTTTTGGCTTTAGTCTGAGAATAATGCTGACAACCCACCAATGTTTCAGTTGTTGCTAAGTAGCGTTTACCCTGGTCAAGGACTTTTCAGTCTCTCATGCTCTGCCAGTGAGGAGGAGCACAAGAAGCCACGAGGAAGCAGAGACAGGACACCTGACCCAAACTAGCCAAAGGGGTATTCCATACCACAACATATCATGACTAGTGTATAAGCTGGGGGGAGTCATCTGGAAGGCCCAGCAATCGTATGTGCATCACTCATGTTCTTATCTTCCATTCTTTTGATTCTCCTCCACATCCCACCTGGAGATGTGGGAGGTTGGGGGCAAGAGACTGGCTGTGTGGTACTGAATTACTGGCTGGGTTGAAATACTGTAACGGTACTTACCTAGCACAGATTTACAGCTAAGGAGTCTACCTGGTATTATGCGTTACTTGAGTTTTTATTACCAGTCCAGTTTGACTGTCTCTGCACATCTTTGGCTGAAGAATTATATTCAGAATTACCCTGTTAAATGAATCAGATGGAAGAACTGTGGATGTTCTCTATATGGACTTCTGTAAGGCCTTTGACACAGTTCCCCACAACATCCTTCTCTGTAATTTGGAGTGATATGGATTTGATAAGTGAACTGTTTGGTGGATAGGAATTGGTTGGATGATTGTATCCAGAGGGTAGTGGTCAAGGGCTCTAATGTCTAGATGGAGATTAGTAACAAGTGGCATCCTTCAGGGATCCATATTGTGATCAGTACTTTTTAATATCTTCATCAATGACATAGACAGGAGAATTGAGTACACTCTCAGGAAGTTTTCAGATGACACCACACTGAGTAGTGCAGTTGACATGACTGTAGGACGAGATGCCATCCAGGGGTTCCTGTATAACCTCAAGAATTGTGTCCATGTCAACTTCATGAGGTTCAACAAGGCCAAGTGTAAGGTCCTGCACCTAGATCAGGGCAACCCTTGGTATCACAGGCCATGGGATCAAAGGACTGAGAGAGCAGCCCTGCAGAGGACTTGGTGATACTGCTGGATGAAAAGCTGGACATGAGCTGACAATGTAGTAACTTAATATTAATTTAAATATTTAAATATCTGATATGGTATGTGCATAGATGCTTAAGTACCAATGTGTAATACATTTGATTGGTCGTACTCCAGACAGAACTACTAGCATCACACCTAAGACCAGCCAGAATAATTTGAACAGGCTTCAGTGAAAAAATGCAGTATTAAGGGAGAAGCATGGCAAAAAAAACAGCAAACTTTTCATCTTATTCCTCACCACTGTTGCACTGGAGAGACCATCCAGAGGAAGATGCTCATCTTGGACCTATCTCTTGTTTTTCCTGATTGGTCAGTGGAAAGGGTTTTCCTTTTCCGTTTGTCATTGTCTTTGCTTTCCCTTTGCTTTCCCCTTTCTTCTTCACTTTCTTATTCCCTCCTTCCTCTCTTCATCTGCCTCCCTCTCTTTTGCCTTTTTTTTTTTTCATTTTTTCCCAAGAGTAGCTTCAATAACTTAAGGTCACCAGCTATGAAGTCCACTAATAAATCTTTGCGTATGTGGAACTTTCTCAAGATCCTCTATGCAGCAACATGCACTACCTACAAGAAGATACTTGTTTTCCAAAACTTGCCACTTTGCATTTTCCAACAGATAGGAAAATACACTGGGATTTTTTGGTTTTTCTACATTCTAAAATTCGTTAAATTCACCAAAAGAAACTTAAGGTCTTTTAAGGATCTTGGTAGTACAAATACTATCCTGGTATAAGAAATTAACTTGTTGTGATGCTAAATGACATTTAAACATGTGGAAATATATTAATATACCTTTTCTTATGAAGAGATGGAACAACTTTTTTTTCATCATTCTTCCAAAGAAGGAGTAATCATATTAATTTTTCACTCCTGATTATTCCTTTGATAGCAGCAATAATTACATCAGCCCTCAATATTCACTGAGATATGAAAAGAATGAGTATTGCAGTTGCCTGTCTCTATCAGCACTGAGGAGGCTGTGTACAAAGGAAAATTAAATTTACCTGCTCATTTGTTCTTAATTTAATAACTTAGATCATTGCAATTCTTCTGATTATATTCTTTCTTTGAATCTTCTTCATTTAGTACCATCAGACTTGATGTACTCACAATTTGTTGTCAGGTTCATTCATGCTTATTTTCTCCCCTTATATCATTCAGACATTCAAAAGATTTACTGTCCTTCTTAAGCACTTCGTATTTACTTCCATAATATTGTCTCTAACATTAACAACTGTCACTGCTTCTTATTTCCTCCCTGCTATTTGCCCTTTCTTTTTATCAACATGACCATTTTTAACTATATTATCTTATCTGGAGGAGAAAATGGATTCTAGAATTTCTCAGTTTTATTGGTTTTACACCATAATTCAAGAGACAGAGTATTTCTGAGATGTCAACTGAAGTTTATTTGAAAGAGTTTCACCTGTATCGATCTATTCATGCATTCATCTTGCTTTGTGTTGCTTGGTTGGTTTAAGTTTATTATTTTTCCTAAGGTCACACCCCTTGTTCAAGGAAAAACACATCTTGAACATTTTAAGCTTTGTGTGTGTGCAGTACAACAGAGATTTTCAGACATTTTGTTACTATCATTGCCTAATCTTCTCAATGTCAAGCCTTTTCATGCTAGAAAAAGAGAAATGATTTATATACAGTATTCTTCTAAGATCAAATTGCAGATATTCTATTGCCTGAGAAACCATACAATATTTTCATGCATATCAGCTATGAATGTTTTAGAAAAATTCCCCTACTTCAAGTTTCAAGGCAGCTAAATGCAGTAATCTCCTCTCTTAAGAACTGTGCCCTTCACTTTGACACAGAATTTGATGAAAATTACAAGAAAGACAGTCAGGCTTCACTGTTCTCACATACCACATAGACTTTTTTAGTTCTACATTTGGATTAATTTATCTCATTTTAATGTTTGCAGTGTTGTCATCTGTATCCAAGCTTCTTATCTTAGGTTTCCTTTATAGGCAATAGAGAAGATAGATATGCAGCTTCAGTACACAGCTGATCTGATCAAATTAAGCAATTTATTCTATGATGACAAAAGTTATACCACAAATGGATCTCTCACATTCTGACTACAAAAATGTTTATTCTTCCTGGACTTGGATATAAATGTGTAAGACACGCTTAATTTTCCCACATAGGTTTCATCTGAGATGCCATCAAGCATTTAAGAGGTCCAGCTGGGGGTAATATGTAGGATGCAGGACATAAAAAACACACAAAACCTTCCAAAGTGACATCTAGAGTCAGGTGTGGTATCTTACAATATTGCAATGATACTAGACCCTTAGAAGTGGATAACTGAACTAAGCACAGATGACACAGATCAATTCAATCTCTAACATGGAATCTAAAGCATAGATGAAGAAAGACTATTAACAATTACCCTTAATTAGTTTTTTTTCCATCAAATTCTACAATTTATCTTTCATTCCTGTCTCCTTCATGCTTTCTATGGGTAATTCTGACAAGGGATCAATCAGAAAATGCAGCTGACTACATAACAGTTTAGAGCTGTAAAAGCAATGCATTACCAACTGTATCTCTTCAGTAACAGTTTGAACTGACTCAGGATGTAAGTAATGAAAGAGCAGTAACAGTGTTTTCAAGCTTTTCATTCCCCATTTGAGGATTATTTCACTCAGGAAACCCTTGACCCAAGCCGTGGGAGACTTTCCCACATTTACCTTTAATCAAGAGAAAGATGTCTAGGTGTATTTCAGAGATGCTTTTAATTACTTAGCTGTTTAAATTTCCGTCTGAGTGAAGAGAGAGCTAGGGTTTGATTAGATTACACAGAATTAAGTACTGGTTACTTAAGTACTGTCTGAGGTGCTCCATGGCTTCCAGAAGCTGCCCCAAGAGGGATCACGTTTCTCATAGGCTTGGCCTCATACATGCAAGCCTCATGCAGATGTCTCCAGTGCTTCTCAGACAACATTAGATATTTATGAATGGGCAACTGATTTATGCTCTCACAAATGCAGTCATTGAAGCTTAAAGAGTGACCTAGCTCTCTAAATTAAGTCTTTATTTAGGATGCACTAAACAGCTGTTCGGACCTCAGTGACTGCGTTTGCTTGGCTTCAAAGGGAGCCTGGCTACCCAGTTGTTACTGACACCTACATTAGACGTCTGAAATTGGAGGTGAATGCTCCTTTTATACCTTTCTCATCTACACAGACACAAGGATTGTCACAGCTTTTCTTTATTTCTTAATGTTTATACAATCCTTCATAACTACCTATTAATTTTATCTCAAGTTTTATCTCAAATTTACTTCAAAACAAAAATTTGTCTACCCCGTCTCCTTGTTTTCAGTTTAAGATTTTTCTGCCTTTTGCTTTGTGTTTTTGCCATATTCTTATCACCTCATTCTGTTATGCTATTGTGTCTTCTGTGTTTATTTTTCAATAACTATATAAATCCAAACCTATGGGGAAAAAAGTAGAGTGAATTAATATCAACATAAGTGTAGCAACAAAAAAATCTTTTTGTTCACAGTGTTCATAGCTTCTTGACAACGCTTCTATTCAAGATTAGATTTTCAGAGTCCCAAGACAGATGTTGGGTGTTTTTCCTGAATTAAGCTACAATAGACATGATCAAGTACTTGACAGCATTATTCCATCTTGGAGATATGATTAGGATGGACCACAGTAAAGATACCACATAACTCTTGAGTGCATTATTTCTTAATGCAATTGAAAGATTGTTTTTATTGTTTTTTTCTTTCTTTCCCTAGGAGGGAACCTCCAAGGAGTTACAGGAATAACTTAGAGACATAATGAGATATCCATTTTTTTCCATTTAAAAGAAACTGCTTTTTAGATCACAGGAGCTTAATATAGTTTTCTGACATCTCATGAATTCTTCTGGGTTTTTTTTTTCTCTCTGTTGTTGACCCTCTTGCATCTATATTGAAGGCTGAAGGATTGTCACTTGAAATAATTTGAAATTATCATAGATTTTCAGATGGGCAACTTCAGAATGCAAGTTGGGAACATAATGTTGCCATATCAAGGTAGGATGTAATATGCAGTTTACTATGGCACATTAAATTACTCTGCAATGAAGTTACAAATTATGCTATATCAGATTTTTTCCCATTCTGTTCCCCTTTTAGTTAAAGCAAAAAATTTATGCACACACACACACAATGTTTATGTATAAAATATGTAGCTTTTTAAAACTAGTTTTTGATTTTTTAATTTCATCAGGAATGAAATCCACTGCATTCTGATATTCATTATAAAAATGTTTCATCATCTGATATTCTCTTACTTAAATAAATAAAGTCATGTGCATAGACAAAAACATCAGACCTTCTCCAAGATTTTTTTTTTTAGACGTTTAAATATTTATCTCAGTTTTCATGTGTCCAGACTAAAATTAAGTAGGTTTTGTGAAAGCACTGGTCATCCCATGCAATAAACCTTAGAATGTAAATAAATTATGGTGGTGTGGGGTGATACTTGTCTTTTAAAATGGGATATTTTGCATTAAATATCCAGCTTTTGGCATACTTGGTCGATTGAGAAAGCAAAATGTGCCTCTATCAAAAGTTTTAAGTACAGGAGCTGGCTGACCAACATCTCCAGATGCATGTTCACCACTTGAACAATTTCAGGTAATGTGAGGTTGTGAAGAAAGTAGTTACCAGGTTTTGTGTATTTAATAAAAGCAGATATGAAAATGTTTATATGAGCAAATGCCAACCGGAAAATATTAAACCATAGTATCATAGAATGGTTTGGGTTGGAAGGGACCTTCAAGATCATCTAGTTCCAACCCTCCTGCCATGGGCAGTGATGCCTTCCAATAGGTTAGGGTGCCCAAAGCCCCATCCAACCTCGCCTTTAATAATTCCAGGGATGAGGCTTTTTCCAGTGGCCCTTTTCCAATGGCACAAACCCAATTTAAAATGCTTAAAAGAGTTTTTTTAAAATTATATTTGTCTATTGAATTAGTAAAATAACATGGCATTGAACAACACTGTTGAGTTATACTAATACCCAGTAAGTTAATTTAACAAGAAAAAGTAACACTTTTAATGGTGAATCATATTGTTTCACCTACAAGCTATTCTTTGTTTTGTCATGCGTTGAAAACATTGATATTAAGGCATTCTTATTTCAGTTTGTTACGAAAAAATCTTTGTTTTTCAAGAATAAAATCTGCCATATAATGCTAAACGATAGAGGCTCTGTTACATACTTCTAAGGGTCTGATTTATTCACTTGTAAATGGTGCTGTCACTGGGATCCTGCATGGGTGTATCTTAATTCCAGGTGTTTAAGTAATTATTTAAATCTAATGTCATTTGTATTTCAGAATAACATGCAATGTATTAAGAATGTTACTTATCACTAATTTCTTTTCCCCCTAGTGTTTTATTTTTTAACTGTACATTAAAGTATATTAGAAATTAATCCTGAGAACATCAGTTATATACCTGCTTGGAAATGGAATGCATGCATGGGGTTTATACAAGAATACGTCTACCCATATAGTAACTTCCATAAACAGTCTCAGCATAGTTTTTCAAAGTTATTTATATAAACTTAAAAAGAAAAAAAAGAAACCTATGTATTTTATTTACATAAAAATCGCAGAAATTCTGAAGCCAGTTATTACTTTTCATGTATAAGAAAAAAATTGCACACATCATTAATTTTCCATTGTGTCTTTTAAAAGTCATTGTTTTATTAAGTGCTCTGAAATGGTACTTTTAAAAAAAGCCTATAGGAAGCTTCCATTTCTTTTCAATTTGAAAATATAATTCATAACCTGTTAAGAAATATCTACAGAGTCTCCTTGCCTTGAAGGCTTGTATGATGTTTCCGGAGATTGCTTAGTAAATGACTTTTTATGCATAGTATCAGTTCTGAAATGGGTTATGATCCTAATTTAAAGACAAAGTGAACATTATGAGACACCAGCATTTTTAAATTGGGAAAGTATGGAAAACAAAGTACTGAAGTTGACATATGGCTATCCTAGCAAAATTCAATTAAATTTATGAGGTTTAGAATTCATAGAAAAACATGTATTGACTACTTTTTTTCAGTGTGTAGACTTCTTATTGTGAACGCCACTTGTAAAAAAGTGGGGCTCTACTCCCTCTTCATTTTCTGTTTCCTTCTTAGTTTTCTGTAAAAGGAAGAACATTTCTATAGGTATTCCACACAAGTAATGTAGTATGTTCTACTCTCCTTTGATATCTAAGGGAGTCGTAACTTTTTAACTCCTCTCAATTATCAAATTATATTACTTGAATCTGGTCACCTGTGCACATAGTCAATTTACAACTTTCTTTTTCACTAACATTAAATTTTAGTAAACTATTTCAAATAGTAAATTGGCCTCCTTGTGGGAAAAGTACCTATCCGACAGCTTTATGCCTGAAGCACTCTTTTGGATATTCCATAAAGTTTATGTAAGGGACAGTTGCTGACTTTTATGTTTAAGCTTCTATTAGAAAGAAACAAACCCACCTATGTATTTCACCTACTTTATTCTCACCACAATAACAAAATCTGAGAAGTGTACATGGGCAGCCAATTTCAACACCATTCATGATTGAGAAACAGCCTATAACTATACTTGTGTCTGAAGCAGTACTGCAAAAATTCCCCCAGAATCTCTAATGTTACTATTTACTCTATTGCATCTGACCCATCTAAAGCCCTTCTTAAAAGTATAGTGCCTTTGAGAGACCCCTGACAATTTCAGTTGAAGAAACTGATGATATCTACAAAAAACCACCATGACTTGTTGACAGCTGGCCTTGTTATGGTTTCTAGCTTGGATTTTCTCTTCCAGATGTGCTGTTTTCATTGTTTGGCTGAACACTTTAAAGTGTTTAAAAGCAAGCTGAAACTTTTATTGTATGTCTCCATCAGAACTGGTCTGTAAGGAAAATTGAAAAGTAATTTTCCATTGAAATCCAACAGCAATTTTCCCACCTAAATTTAGACATCTTAGACACAGGGGCATTTATAAAGTAAGGTCTAACTATCCTATGCTCATTCTGCAGTCAGTGGCTCCCTTATAAGTGCGCTGATCACTTAGAAGCGGAAATGCTCCTTCAGAAGTCATTCACAAATTACTGGTGGCTAAATGACTTACTCAAATGCTACCTGCACAGAAGTAAATTTAGTGGGGATACACCTGGAAGAAAAGGCAACACTGGAATATACTTTGCCATACAACTAGTTCCAGAAATATTGACCATGTCTACACCAATATGACTTTAAATGAATCAAGTTCACATTCCCAAGTCCTGGGATGACCATCACACATTTGTGTGCAAAACAGATCCATTAAAATTGTCCAGGTAGTGTAAAACATTATAGTACATACTTTCCACATTATGCCCATAGAAAATTGCTGCTGTATTCCTAATTATCTTCTAAAAGTAAAGGAGATCAAATAATGTTAAGTATAAAAAAGAAAAATAAATCACAGCAAAGAGAACTAAGAAATATCTGCAATGTAACTGCAGAACAGCTATTCCATTGGTATGAAATTTTATTATATGAAATAATTTTGTTCATTCTCCTAATTAAATCTCAAACCCTGTTTACTTATTACAACAACCACTAGAGACCTAGGACAGTGGTCTTAATGCTACTCCTGTAGTTCCAGGAAGCAGGAGTTCAAACATTCAGTTTAAATTTTTAGTGAATTAGTGACTGTCATGTGTTTTTGATCCACTCAAACTTACTTGTTTGGCTTCTGAGAATAAGCTAATTCACATATCCTGACACAGCTTTTGTTTCTTCATCTCCAAGAACTATAACGTTAAACTGAAACCTTGGGAGAAAATGAATGCAAAACAAAGGAAGAAAGGAACAAAGCCTTTTAGGTCTGCCAGTAGAGAGACTGTGGCTATGTAAGAATACAGTAACTACATGAATCTGATGAATGACCTTGTAAACTTGGTTTACTCTTTTATAATCAACATTCTCCTTCAGAAAAATCATGACAATACTTAGTTATCTTCCTGCCAAGTTCTAAACAGCACTCACTTCTAATTAAAAACAACCAAAATACATAAAGAACTTAGAGATCAAAGCTTATTATACTCTAAATTCCTTCTGTCCTTGGGAAAAAAAGATTTTATTGAACTTTTAAAATCTTTTTGGTTTTAAAATCAGGCTGTAACTCTTATAATAATACGCCTTCTAATTATTATTAATTAGAAGAAGGTGCTGGAGTAACTAGAAGTTCTGATATACCAGAGAAAACATAAATAAATACAAAAGAGCACTTGGACTGCTCTCATTCTAATAAATATTTTTGAGATAAGGTTTTGCATGAAATTTTGCTTAGGTACTCCTCCTATACATTTTTTAGATACCTTTAAAGCTATTGAGTAAACAGTATTAAAACATCAGCATACATTCTATTATAATCATAGAATCATAGAATAGTATGGGTTGGAAGACACTTCCAAAGGTCATCTATGGATGATGCTATGAGCAGGGACGCCTTCAACAAGATCAGTTTGCCAAAACCACATCCAGCCTGGACTTAATGTCTCCAGGGATGGCACATCTACCATTTCTCTGGGCAACTTGTGCCAGTATTTTATCACTCTCATTGTAAAGAATTTTTTCCTCACATCCTCTTTTAATTTAAAACCATTACCCCTCATCCTATCACAACAGACCCTGTTAAAAGGTCTCTCCCCATCTTTCTTACAGTCCCCTTCTAAGAACTGAAAGGCTCCAATAAGGTCTTCCCAGAGTCTTCTCTTCTCCAGGCTGAACAAGCCCAACTATCTCAGCTCTTTCTCACACGATAGGTGCTCCATCCCTCTGATCATTTCTGTGGCCTTCCTTTGGACCCTCTCCAACAGGTCCATGTCTTTCCTGTACTGAGGACTCCAGAGCGGGCCACAGTACTCCAGGTGGGGTCTCACCAGGGCATAGGGGCGGAATCACCTCCCTTGACCGGCTGGCCACATTTCTTTGGATACAGCACAGCACACAATTGGCCTTCTGGGCTGCAAGAGCACACTGCCTGTTCATGTCTAGTCTTTCATCCAGCAATACCCCCAAGTCCTTGTTGAAACTGACACTTGCATACTAATGTGGCAATTTCTAATATAAAACATGAAATCACAAGGAAATAAAATTAATCATGGCATATTTCAAGTGTAACATGAACAAGAACATAGAACAAGAGCTGTGCTAAAATATTATTCATCCATGCTGTCTGCATTGTCAGATAGCTCAGTGCACGAGGAGAGGATGTGGAGTATAAAACAGTCATTGCAGAGGAAATTACATTGTCACTTTGCACATTCTGGGGAGGTTGGCTTCAGATTTTTGTCCATTCACAGATGGAGTGCCCTAAAGGGCCCCCTCCAGTATGTCTTCTGCTTTGGTTTCGTCTGAAAGGAGCCTAATTAATGTACTACAGGATCATCCTATGACCTGAACTAAGGAATAGCTAGTGAGGAAGAACAGGAGGTTTTCTTCAAAAACACACAGCTGATTCAGACTAAAATTTAAATTTTGCTCTCAGATAATCCTCAGAGTAAAGGCTGTCACTTTTAACCTGCTCTGTATAAATTTTACATTCCAAACAGACTTTGTCTTAAAATCCAACTGTTGTATCCCTTTTTCTTAACCACTTCTCTCTTGCTGTTGGCAAATTTCAACTGTTGACTACTGCAACAAAAAATGTAAGTTTAAATATTTAGTTTAATAACAACTCTATTCACAGAAAGACAGCATCAACAATAAATTACAAGTAAAATGTGTATGTTTTCAGAGATATCTTGTTTAAAAATGGCTCCAGTATGAATTAATTGATCTAACTAGAAGCTGGGACTTTTCTTCATAACCATTTAACAACAGCTAGGAACCATAAGGAAACAAAAGTTTGAGCATCACACTTGAAAATTATTTTCATTATACAGACTTCTAATAATGTCACCTTCTTGTTCTGTCAGGGATGTCAGAACTGCTTGAAAATAATTGACATGCCAGTCTATTACTTAGCCAGCACAGCACACTTTGTATCTGAACTCTATTAATGTTCTGTGTTCCAGAGGATGAAGACTTCAAACACATATTTTAAGATGTCAAATATTTCTAATGCATATCTAGCATGGTTCCTGTACCAAAACACTGCTGTTAATCAACTGGTCAGTTAAATATATTATAAAACAGCAGAACCTCAGCATTGTGCATTTTCTTAACTTGTGAAAATGGACACAGAATTGGGCCTGTAGCAACAAATTTTGTATACTGGTCAAATCATTCCGGGTTCCACAAATATGGCTCAATATCAGTATAAGTAGGAAATGCAAGATTACATTAAGTACTGTCTTAAAAGACACTATGCCAATCATTTTACAGTTCAATAAGTTAACAACAAGTTTTATTTATTTTTATTCCACTACAAAATTCACATGGTTTGAAAGAAGACTTAGATTGACATTCAGAGGAATTATGTCTGAGTTAGCAGAATTAGCCAGAAAAAGTATACAAGTTTATGTATGCAAGCAAATATGTGATCTAGAGGTTGCCAGATTGCCTGATCAACACAGCACAACAGGTCAATAAACATGTTTTTCCTGACTATAAATGAGCCTGACTTCTGCAATTAGAAGAGCTGAGGTGCCCTACATCATGCTGTGGAAGGAACACTATGAAAGGACAAACCGGGTGTTCTAGTAACAGAGACCTGGGATAGTTCCCTAGTATCAATGGGATAATTTGTGTTCGTAAACTTAAAAATTTAGCATAAACTCTTAATTATGAGCATGTGCATAATCCTTACAATAAAAATTTCAAATCTCAATGCTGTAACATAAAGTGAAAGACCTTTTAATATAAAGAAATCCCCTATGAAGTCAAACTTCATTGAAGTTACTCCAAAGAGCTACTGTAAGAAAGAGGGAATCTAGCTGTACCCTAGCATTGCCTAAAACTGTCTGATTTAGATCCTTTTCTGGAAAATGTGTTCACATGCAATCCATCTGCAAGCTGAAGAGGGCTTAGAGACAAGTCTCTGCTGCCTGAAGGAGTACAGTAAATAAGAGATAATACTAAAAGAACAACAGTTGTCTCTGCCCTCAGGAGACTGCCTATTATTCTGAATTCACAGAGATAGAGGCACCTGCTCTCCAGATTCATACTCCTACTGCATGTACTTGTGATTTTGTCTCCTAAACTGGATATTTCTACACTACTCCTGCAGGAACACTGAATTGCACTACTGAGTGCCTAGGATTTCTGAATAGCCAGAATTTCTCTTTGTAGGCATATACCACAACCAATTGGTACTGCTCAGACACCCAGACCTGAACTTCCTGATTCTAGTTGCTCAGTCAAAGAACTTATGTTTTAGACATTTAAAACCTGAACTGTCCAGGGGAAGGTGTTCTTGCTGTTTTTTACGTCTCCGCACCAGTTTTCAAATCCTTCTGGGCCATAAATTAAAATTCTACATTAGGAGGTTTTTTATCTCGTCTGTCCTGATTAGTCAATACAATTACGGATAAAAGAATAAGGAACACTTGTGTGTGAAACACTTTCACAAACATAGTAGTACGCCATGTAGTGGATATTAACACACGGAAGGACCTACAGGTTTAGATTACTTATACCAACATAGATACTGTAGCTCAATATTAACACAGCAAAATTGAGTAGTCAGAAATAGACAATAAAGATTCTGGATTTTCTGCAACATTTAGTAGATTTAATTTAACATGCTTCATTTTGCTCTCTCATTTTCCTTATTAAAAACAAACCAGCATGAAAAATTATGTAATAGGTCCCAATTCAGCAAAGTCCCATTTACCCAAAAGCTTAAAGACATACTTATTCCACAAAATATCTAAGTAAATAGTAATACCTGTTACAATGTATCTATGAATTTACTGTATAAGGCAACATAGTATGTTATATATAATGAATATCTACTACACTTTCATAGTAACTTCTGCTATTATATTAGAGGCCGAAAATTTAGTGTATCTTGAACCTCCCTCTGAAAGTTATTGAGTACATTCTCCTTACACATGCAACTTTACTTGTTCACTCCCTCTGTTAAGTATTTTCCATGCTGTACTGTGACTCTTCAGCTTTTTTATTATGGGCATTTAAAACACACACTTAAATCTTAAGCTAATTTTATTTATACATTCATAGGTATAATATATTTGATTTATAGCACATATTGTATTGATCAAATCTCTAAAGTTTAAATATTTTAGACAATCTTTGTCCCAGTACATATGAAGATGGTTCTGCTACTGCATTTCTTTTAAGAAGGATTAGGCTCTTCTACTTTTATTGTTTTTCTATGTCTTTCTTAAACATTTTTATTAGTTAAAATAATGACCAAGTCATTTGTGAACTGAAAATCCCTATAACTTCTTAGTTACTAAATTTTTAACATTCTCCTTAACACTCTAAAATGAAAACATGGTAAACATGCTCTGTTATACCAAGCTTCCTGATTGAATTTATTGTTGTATTAACTATTAACAGAGCAACAGGACAAACACCTTAAGAATGACTGCTGCTTATGATTTCATGCTCCCATAGAAAAGTGAGCAAAGGGAAAGTCAAGCTGTGATTTTTGCTTCAAACCAGCTTCGTGACAGAGGTCATGGTACTGGTATGAAGACGAGTTAATAAATCACTCCTTGCCTTTCACTTTTCTCACATGTACTTACAGCTAGACATTCATCCTGGGACTTGTGTCAGAGTAGCTTTACAGAATAAAAGAAGGAAGCCTAGGTGAGAAGCTAAGGACTGCAAGATTACTTTTCCTGTGAGTATCTCACTGTCATATAAGAGTTTTACTTGACTTTAGACATGCTATTATCAGAATTATTACTGTTCCTGACACAGAGAGGAATGTTGTTGACCGTGTCACTTTAAAAAATGAAGCATTGCCTTTTCCCTTACATTTAACAAAATATTCAGATGTGGGTTTTAAACTTACCAATCAACCAGCTAAAGACAAAAACTAAAATGAGAAAACCACAACAAACAATACACAAAATCCACACAACTCGAAAGTCAAACTAACACTGAGTTTATTTCTGGAGAGAGAGAACTAAGGGATAATTAGCCATGGCCAAATTAAAGAAGGTGGAAATAATAGTAAAATCCCATAGGTCAACAAAACATCAACATGAAATCATATAATAAAATTTCAGGAAGTTTCACAAATTGTACTCCTACCCTGTGACTATACAGTGAGCTCATTTATTATTACTTCTTTAATGATTCAGTTCTTTACAAATTACCAGTTTTACTTTCTAATGGAACAAACAGCTAATTTTGGTCAGGACATGAGTCAGCATCTTCCTGAGGCTGGAGGCCAGAAGTAGCAGGGGCTCCCCAGGGGACCATAATGGTGGGTCCACGTGGCCAAGGCCTGTCCCACTGCTCGAACACTCCCAGGGGACAGATGAAGACTGGGAGGGGACATTGGCCCACAGGTCACTGTCAGGGTCCTTGTTCAGACCAACACAGTCCATGGCCAGATACAAGCATCGCTGTGACACTGCAGCTCAGGTGGACACTGAAAGCAAGATGTCTAGCTCAAAAGCAATTCCCTATAGAAGAAGCAGATATTGCTCAGGCATCCTCTAGTTTCTACATAAAAGCTTTTCTCACCAAAGGAGCTGAGTTTGGACTCACCAACAAAATCACTGAAGATGGGAGTGGGCTCAGGTTTCTGACAGATTTTGATCTTGACTTACATTCTGTGGAATATTTAAAAATACTGCTTTCTTCCAATGTTCTTCTTTTATAAAACAGCATATAAATATACAAAGCTAGCTTCAGAAAAGTTAGTAGACAACACTAGCTTCACACAAAACCAGAAAAGAAATAAAATGTAAAGTAAATTCAAAATATTTTAAAAGCATCAGTCCTTGTTTAATTTATGGTTCCACTGTGTATAATTTCCTTATTTTGGGCATAAAAGAACCTTGACATGAATAAAGTTTATTTGTAGGAGTCAAATTCCCCCATTCAATTGAATATAAATGGACCAACAAGTTGATATGCACTTATACTACTTGTCAGTTTTAAAAGCATTTTTCAATATTACAGACAACTGATCTCTATTTGCTTACATGCATATTTTTGTATGGTTGGAATAGCTTTTGTTCTTCCATTAGAAGACAATGTCCAGAAAATTTGTTCTTATACTGTATTCATCTTTCAAAATGTGTGCTTATTTCTACTATTCCTTGTTCTCTAAGAGTTTGTTATGTTCAGTCTAACAAAACAAAGAGTGGCCAAGACTGCTGTTAGTAACTACATTAGGAATGTAACCACCAGTAATGTCCTGTATCTGCCTTTCAATTTTGTTAGCTGGGGCAAGAAGTGACCAGCCACAAAGGACTGTGGGGGGTTGACCATGGACTTCAACCAAATGCTCACCTAACCACTCTCTCAGTCTCCCTCCCTAACAGGAGTGGGAAGGGGAGAGGATAAAGTGGAAAGGCTCATGGATCAAGATAAAGACAGGGGGATTGTCAGGGTCTAATCGGAGAAAAAACCCCAGTGCCGGACCCTGTGTCAGTTTGTGATCCCAAGAGTGAAATTAAGACACAAATGAAGTTAAGTACCGTAATTGGACAGGTTTTTTATTGCAAATTACAAAAAAAAGACAGTTATTGTTAAAAGGGGAAATTATTCTAATAAAGGAGATAGCAATGGGACATATTGGAAAAAGGTAGCAAATGAAGCAAGAACTCAGGGTGCAGAGAGAGAGAGATAGAGATAGTCACCACCATGGATCCAGCGGTGTCCTGGGGATGCATTGTCATTGTCGTTGGTAGTGAGAATTCTTCAGGGATCATAGTCGGTATCGGAGCAGAGTGCCCCCCAAGAGTCCGTCGGTGGTGGATGTCCTCCTTCTGGAGTCCCCTTGAAGGTACCCTGTGGAGTGTGTCTCGTGGAGTTGCCCTCATGGCAATGTCTCATGTATGGTGTCCCTCAGAGTCTGTAGTAGTCATCGGCGGAGAGTGTCCTCACAGAGGTTTCCTTCTGGAGTCATCCTCACGGCAATGGCTCCTTGATGACGTGCCTTTTGATGATGTCTTTTCCCCCTTTTTTAAAGAGTTCGGGGGAGCACCTCTGCTCTTCATGTCATGTATTATGCGTTCCTCGTGGACTAGTTTCCCTGGTCTTGCAGCCAGCTCTTCAGCTGCACATGTCTGCACACATGTGTCTGCAGCAATTCTTGGGATAATACCTCACACCAATCCTGGAAGCAATGGATGGAAGAGTCTTAGCTCTTTCCCACTCATCTCTCAGGCAAAGGATGGTGGAGTCCCAGTTCAGCTCCTCACACACTTCTCCCAGGAAATAGATATTGGAGTCTTATCTCAACTCTTCCCACCCATCTCTGAGACAAAAGTTAAGTGGATTTCCATCTTTCCATCTCAACTTCTCAGATCAATCTTTGAGACAGTGGAAGACTGAGACAAATGGAAGTCTGATTTCAGATCAGTATCTCACACCAATCCTTGAGGCAATGGAAGGGAGTCTTAGCTTCCACCAATCTTTGAGACAATGGACAGTGGAGTCTGATTTCAGATCAGTCTCTCACAGGGATCACTTACTGATTGCCATCACAGTAAAACAGACTTGACTTGGGATACCTGGATGCCTGTAACTCCATAGGTGGTAGGAGTGCCGTGAGTTTCAGAGATGCCAGGATTGCTAGTGTCATCTGGGTCGCCATGTGTAGTGAGGGTGGCACAGGTAGGGTCCAAGTGTTCCCACGGGTGCTGGTATCTGAAATGGGACAGCCCCTTCCTCCCCTCATTAAGGCCATTCCTATAGCCCCCTGCTACCCATGCCTGGACACCTACAAGCAGTGCAATTTCAAACGCAGATTAAAACTCTCAGGTCTAATACTGAAGGGAAGTCCTCCCTCAGCCTTTCTGTTGTGTTAACTGGAACTAGAAACAGTCAGTTTTTAAAGAGGGTTATACAAAGAATTGTGCAATAATACTGCTTTTGGCAGATATACCTGTACTATTACCATGATACCTGTACTATTTATCATGAGGGTGGTGAGACACTGTAACAGAAATGTTGTAGACGCCCCATTCCTGGCAGTGTTCAAGGCCAGGTTGGATGAGGCTTTGACAACCCTGGTCTAGTGGAAAATGTCCCTGGCCATGGCAAGGAGCTTAGAAGTGGATGACCCTTAAGGTTACTTCCAACCCAAATCATTCTATGATTCTATCATGATGCTGTGTGCGAAATTACCCTATTATTCATTGTTTGGTAAATCTACATGTGTTTTTTAAGTTCAACATCTGTTCACATATTTTTGAAGTCTGAGGCGAACTACAGAAAATATAGATATGCTGATTTAGGAGTTAAATCTCTAAGTTAATATGACTTTCAGAGTATAGTTCATAACTTTCAGAGGCAAACCCCTTATAAATGTCTGCATATTGCAAAATGCATGGGAATAAATACATTTTTCAGCATGCATTGCATGAATAAAAGTATGATTTTTTGTAAACTGTCCCCTCAAAAAAAAAAATCATAGCTAGGTACAGTTAATTATGAGGTGTGTATTTCTCATAAACTGGACTAGTGAACAGACAGTTCCAGTGCTTCCCTTGCATCACCTCAAAAATATATTTTTATCTTCCTATAATTAATAACAAGGAAAAGAATGAGGAATAAATTTTTCAGATAATTAGTTATAGGAACAGTCAGAAGATGAAACCTTTGAAATCCTTAACAGATAATTGGATACATTTATTCAGCGTATTTCCTATCACAGCACAATTCTTGAAGCAAATAAAGAATTATACCAGGAAGTCTGCTTCCCTGATCTGTTTTAATCTTCTCTATAGTTTAAAATGAATTTTATTTCTGCCTATCAGTTAAAAAAAAAAAAAAAGTTTTTTTTCCCCTCTGTTTCTTTCTAGAATATAAAAAGATATTAATGACTGTTTTCATTTAAATCCAAAGACATCTTCAATCTCTTGAAACCTCATTTCCTATTCCGTTCTGGTGATGCACATCTTAATGATCTCCCATATCTCTTACACCTTAAAATTTGCCCGAATTTAAGAAATCAAGAGAAAAGATATACATATATAGCTTTTACTGCCTAAAGGCAAAACCAAGAGGGAACACAATTTCCTGTATCATCTGCTGAGATGGAAAACGAGAAAAAGAA
Organism: Coracopsis vasa; assembly: GCA_026283785.1. Lineage (NCBI taxonomy): Eukaryota > Metazoa > Chordata > Aves > Psittaciformes > Psittacidae > Coracopsis > Coracopsis vasa. The sequence goes on from JANHGB010020164.1 coordinate 22,357, forward strand.
AAAGCTTTTTTTTTACTTTTATATGGCTAAAATCTGCCCCTACTGAAAGCTACATAAATTTTTCCATTGATTTCACTTCTTCACTACCCTTCAGTTTTCTCTATAGCCTTTCAGTGCTCCCAGGAATAAGCTAGAAGTCTCACATTGAAATTATTGAGATCCACATGAATGGAGTTTTTGGATGCAATCCAACCACTGTCATTTTTCTGTGTCTGGTGAAATCAGTTCTGACCAGCTGGAATATTTGAAGTGCAGAAAAGGGCATTCGATGTTTCATTGAGAACACTTATACAGTCCTAGTAGTCATTAATGAGTGGAGATACATCTGATGGAAAGCTGCACCATATAGGGAGACATGTAGGAAAAAGCAGGGTGTTTTTGCATAAAGATACAATCTCTTTTATTTCAACCTCCAAGAGGAAACAACAATACCTATGAATGGTACCACAAATTCATGATTAACAACAAATTTGGCATTACCTTTCTTGATTTAAAAAAAAATAAAAGGATCAAAATAGAAGAAACAGCATTTCTATTTAAAAGTCCTTAAACAGTTCCAAAAGACTTCTTGATAGTTCTACAAACACCAGAGAGCACAAGAAAAACAAATTGGCAATCAGCCAAGAGAAAGTCTGTCATTCAAAATATCTTCCACATATTTAATTATGTATTATGTCTATCTGACCTTTGATGATACGATATAAATGTCATATAGCAATTACTAAACCAGTCTCACATGGAAATTACAGAGCATATGTACTGCTCTGTTTCCATTTACTGTAAAGGATTTTGAGGTGACTAGTTCAGCTGTAAACTATCACTGACCTGAAGTTATGAGAGATGAGTCCCAAGCTCAGTGAATAACTGAAAACAAAAACATCCAAAGAGAAAAAACCCCAAGCAACTTCCATTATAATGTGGCATTATGCTCACTAAGCAGCACCTATAGTTACATATTGCATTTGGGATCCTGTGACATTAATGGCAGTGGGCATGACATTCACAAGTCTGTATTTACAGATGCCTGAATGCCTGCAGTTGGATAAATAACAATTTTGAGTACAGATCCTTGTTCTGAGCAAGTCCCACAAATACAAAGTGCAATTTGATGAATTTTTTTAAGTTATAGTTTATTTTGCACATCTTTGAACACAATTGTAACCAACAATGTTATAAAGTGTCATACTCTACATCTTTCTGTTGTATTTCCTTACTTTCTTTCATTTTAAAATGACACAGAATGATGTGTGTACAAACTGCCCATTACCCAATGGAATATTTGGTTTTGCTTCTTCACTCTCTTTTAGTATACCAAATGACTGAATTACTAATCAATTATTAATAATTGAATTACTGATTAAACATTAATTAATATCACAGAGTCTTAAACATCTGTGGAAAATTCTGTATCTTTATGAAGCTTTCTATGTATGATACTTGTCACCCGGCTATGTTAGCATGCATTGTTATGTTCAGTTATTGGATTGGTGTGCTTCAATAAATCAAATAGATTTTCAAAGTTCTCACCATTTTTTTTTCTCCATGATCTTTTTTTAAGCTTTGTCCCAGACTGCCTCTAAAACCTCTTATTCTTTCAAGTAATTCAGATATGCTAGCTTACTTTGCTTCTAAATTATTTTATCCCTTTTCTGTAACAACTTTTCCCTTAAATAGATTTAGATATTCTCCCATGGATTTGCCTTTCTGTTTTGTTAGCTTAACAACTCTCATAACATTGCTGCCAGCAAAATAGAAAAACAGGAAATTTTTTAGCATAAATATCTCTAGGCATGTTGCTTTACTTCTAAGTTAGGAGCATATGCTTTCTGTATAACTGCTGCAGAGAAATATATGCTACTTGAGCACAACTTGGTATCAAAGCTCTGGAACAGATTCTGATTTTACCATCCAGAGTAGGGAACTTCAGGAAAACATAGCAGTTGCCTCCATATCAAGCATCTGGTCTTTTTTCCCCAAAGAAAAGAGGATACAGAGAAGAGTTCTGCATTCAGATGCCCGTGTACACAGAACCGGGAACACATCTGGATGTGTAACATGGAAATAAATCCCATATTTCATACATCAGAAATAACTTTAAAGAAACTAAGACAGATTCCTAAACTAGATGGCACACATATACTTTTATCTAGTACGTTCTTCCAGGCACTCAGACACACATAAATATTTTATCTATTTCTGCTGTGATTCTGACAGAGTTTAAAGACCAATCACACTCACTTTCAGTCTGTACAAGACATATACAAACCTGTACAGAATAATGACAGGCTGTACACGTGTACCTGAATCAATTTTTATCACACTCAAAACTTCCTTATGGGCAAAAAACCCCTTATCATTTATGAGGACACAAGAATTTATTGCTAGTTTCATAGAATCATAGAATCATAGAATAGTTTAAGAAATGTTTTAGCAGTCTTTCAAAATACAAGTAGCTGTCAATCTAATTATAATGATACTAACAGTTCTCATTCAAATTGTTAAATTATTCCCAATTCCCATAATTCAGTTAAGAGTATTTTGCACGCAGACTTTCTAGTATCTTCCCTTGTCCTCCACTGTTATACTCATTTTTCTAAGCACTTGAAGTCAAAGAATGAGGGCCATATTTCCTATCATGGGATGCTGTGGTGGCTTACCAGTATCCAGAGTCCTTTGTCAAGAGGACTATGGTGTAATGGTGGCAGCTTTCTTTCCTCTTCAGTTCTACATGTGGTGTTTTTTCATGTTTCCAAAAAGTCTGTTGCAAACACTTCTTTATGCCTGATGCACAAATTTAGTTTCAGTGATTATTAAGTTTTATTGACCCTTTACCGTATGTGGTACAATTACTTGGATTGCATGTCTTTTACATTTGAGCATTCCTGTCAGTAGTGGTTTCACTGGTTTACACGTTAAAGCAGCTAAATAAGAATCAAATCTGCCATGTAAATACCTATCTTTTTCAGTAGTTCTTCATAATTTATATCTTTTTTTGTATTTCATGATTTTGTGACAGAAGCGAACACCATTTTTTAATAGTTTCACAGTCCTTCCTATGAACCAGCTTTTATCTTTAAACTAAATGCTCAGTTGTGAATTATAATTAATTTAACCTAATATAGAGGAGGCTTTTCAACAGCTGTCAGTACTGGTCAGCATGTATCCCATTAAATTTAGTGTAAGTACAGTTATAACAAGGCTGGTTATGGCTGTGAAAACAGCACCTGTGAAGTTTTATTGCTTATTTAAAAAAAAAAAAAAAAGCTAGAGTGAAGTAAGTGGTCTCTACAAAGTTTGTTAAAGGAAGAAGAAATAATCTGAAGATAGTAAAATATAATAAAATCCAATATAATACTTGAGATTCATATGACAAAAGGTAAGATTTATGGGAAAACAAAAATACCTGTGTAGGAACTATGGTTCTGTTTTGATTTTTTTTCTGTTTAGGGTTTTTCTGCCTGATGCAATTTCTTTTTTTCATAGCACAGACTGTCACTGTAATATATGTAATATAAAGCTTCTGTTAGTTTTGACAGCAGTAATTCAGTGATACTTCATGCTTTCCTACGGGGACAGATTTATCAAAGAGCTACTGGAAGCATTCAGACACCCGCAGTAAAAGTCAAAGCATTATTAACAGATATACAGCTTAATAATACCCTATTTTTCGCTTGGAAAATTACCATAATTTACAATAAAACTTCACCATAGGGAATTTTACCAGCACTGGTGAATACAAATACCACCAGCAGCAACCTGAGGACACCTGAGTAATGAAGAAGGCCACATGACACCACTTAAAATATTGGACTTCATATCATATTATGCCATAAGATCTATTTGTACAGAATATGTGCATTGTGCTTCAGGGTAACCAGAGATACACTTAACATTGCAATGGAGCTTCCATCGTAACTCAAATGTTTTGGTTTTTAATTCGACTATTAATTCCACTCTCAGAATTACTTCTAAAATAGACTTAAAATATATTTTCCATCTAATTCTCTTTAGGATATAAAAAAACTAAAAAAACAGACAAACAAAAAAAAAAAAAAAGCCAAAAAAAAGCTTCCAGGGTTTGCCTGACTGCATTTATTTGTTTGTTTGTTTGTTTGTTTATTTCTTGGTAAAGTTGAATGAAATCTATGGTTTGGGTTTTGGGGGTTTTGTTTGTTTGGTTGGTTGGTTTTTAATTGATGAGTTAATTTTAGAAAGTATGATGAACTGGTTTGTTTGTTGGACTGTATAGAAACTGGCAATAAAGACAAACACAACTCACATTCTGTTCTTTTGCTTATGAGCAACAGCATCCACCCAAATATATGGTACTGCATTGAGTTGCTCATTGAGAAAGCAGCTAAAGGGTGGAGTTAGTAATCCACGAACAGGAGTTGACACATGGAACTGCAAGCTGGTGCTAGGGCAACCCAGCAGATTTCAACTTAGATTTGTCCTAGAGAAAGGACTGATTTTATCCTACAGAGCTGCCTAAGCTACTTTTAAAGTAACACAACTCCATTATTTCTCTTGCTTTGGAGTCTATGTGAAAGCAATTTTCAACATGGACTGTGTTTTTGTTAAAATGATTGAGGCTGGAATTCCTCTGCCATAACATGGTGTGGTGGTTTAAACCTGGTAGACAGCTAAGCTTATTCCCCACTAGTGAA